>JAAXYX010001525.1:0-22391 GCA_036851915.1 Ptenothrix huangshanensis | reverse complement strand
GTTGGCTCTATCATGCTAGAATTTTAAAGGAATGCGATAAGAAATGGAATTTTGGTAGACATTGCTTTGGCTGTACCGGGACTTAATTGCCAGCCTGTAAAGTAGGAATTCACGAATTTACCAAATTTACGAATTATTGAAACGTCTGTACCTACATAAAGTGTAGAGAGGAGTGAGTGTACATAGGAAGGAGTAGATTTTTTCTATGACTGCCATTTGCCGTAATTATATGTATTGCTTGGGCCACATGTACATAGGTATGTGTATCTGTACCGCCGTATGATATAATATGCTGTCTGAATTCTGTCCGCATTTCCGCATTTCCAAAGCAAAGGAAAAATGGAGGAAGAAGAAAACGGAGAAGAAGAAGAAGACGAGGAGAAGGTGGAGAGAGGAATGAATGAGGAGAGTGGAGAGACGTTGCATAGTTAACCCACTCACTCCACGCTAACTTTGAGTACGTGGCTTCACATAAGTGCTCTAACTACGGGGGTATCTGTACTTATGTTATGTAGGCACCAACATCTTAAATAAAGTCGTCGCTCAAGTCAATCGCAATCCCAATTCAAGGGAGGAAGGAAGGAAGGTGCAAAACGTGCTTTTACGTACCTTCCAAAAATACAAAACTTTTCACTTGCACTACATTTCGGTTTTCAGGATTCACGTTTAATTCTAATCGTAAGTTTTTAAAGGTCCTTGTCCTTGTACTCTTGAAAGTAAGAATTCTTGAAAAACAAATTACAAATTGAAAACCTGCATCTGAATTTAAGTGTACAAAAAACAAGACAGGTTTTTTCCAAAAAAAAAATTAAAAAAAATGCAGGAAAGACAGCAAAAACAAAAATGTCAGAAATTTGAAAATCGAAAACGTAGGTATCGGTTTTTTGTAAAAATTCTTGGATAGAAAATTTATTGCTTTGAAATTTTCGAAAGGAAGAAAATTTTTCTCGAAATTTTAAAATAAATTATAACAACGAAAATTTAGCACTTTTAAATATTCCCAATGAGGAAAATTCAATACATTAATGACTTCTTACGAAAAAATATACGCGCGAAAATTTCCAAAACTAAAAATTTACGCTAGAAAATTCCCACAATTGGAAATTTCTGCTCGAAAATTCCCAAAATTGAAAATTTACGCCCAAAAATTGCCAAAACTGAAAATTTTCTGCTTTAAAAATTCGAAAAACGAAATATATACCTTTAATATTTTTTTGTGAAAATAGAAAAATTTATGACTGCAGAAATTCTAAAAATAAAAGGATAAATATTCCAGAAATTTTAAAAATGGAAGATTTTATATTTCCTTTTTAAAAATAAGAAACAGAAAAAAAATCACATACAAATTTCTAAAATCGGATTAGAAAAATTGAAAAATCATTTATTTGCAAAAATGGATTATTTCATGCATGTAATAATTAGAGCAAAAGTAAAAAACTTTTTTGGGAAAGTTTCTGAAATATAATTTTTCAAGGACATTTTGAATTAGCAAAATTTTCTTTATAATTAATCCCTTAATGAAAAAATGTTGATTACTTACATCACATGTTTATGCAGCATCTAAAGTAAAAAGGTTTCCCCGTGTGCATTAATTCCCTCCAACTTTTTCCTTTCATTTTAACCAGCCAAGTTATAGAGCTCTCTCTCTAAGAACGACTAAAATTGTATAATTATTTAGACACATCTATAGTCGGCCATCTACTCCGTCATCCCTCACTAATAATACACTTACGATTAGAAAGTTTCACTTTGACAAACTTTCTCACTATGCGACCAGGCAGTGGGCGATTTAGAATTTCAAACTATGTGTTACACTATACTACTATATAAGTAGACACATGTGTATATCCCTTAGAGAAACTCTATATATCTCATATATCTATAGACTCCTATAATGACATGTATGTAGATACTTTTTTTATCTAATTAGGATTCTCGAAACGCACTCGACGTTGCATTTATGTGAGTCATTTGTATTGCGCAAGCATGGCATGGGAGCATAATGAGTTTCTTCCAACTTTCCTCGCTTCAACATTTCAACATGGAATCCTTTTCCTCCGAAAAGAACCGAGATATAAAAAAATGCCCAACCAATTACCAACCAAAAGTCCCAGGATTTTCATAACTAAAATCCCCAGCTCTCCCATACCAAAATACAGTAGGCGCAATCACAACCGCATTCATTAAATTCCTGTGGAACAAATTCCTCCAGTTATTTTCGCATTATGTTTTTCAAAATAAATTTATAGGGAAAAAGAATTCACATTTATATTTTAATTGTAGTTACACTCGCCCCGAGAGAAATAATCAAATGCAAATTACATATAAGGGGGTAAATTAAACTGGACTATGTATTATGTTGAGCAATTTTGTGTATTTTGTAACTTTGGTATAATTGATTCATGAGACGACTATAGACTTTTTTGGACTGAAAATATTAGGTATTGGGATCGGCATATAATTACAAGGAAATAAAATAAAATGGTGCCTTATGGGAATCACATGAATTGCGTAGCATTCTTCTTCTCCAAAATTTTAATTTCAGATAGTGCGTTTTAAAATGTGGAAAATTATGCAAATTGATGTATGTTAAGAGAACAAAGAATCTCGGAGATGGATACTGTTTTAATTTTAGTAATTTAGTAATTTTTGTGTGGAGATGTTTGCAAAATGTTTGAAATGCTGTATTTGATCATGTTTAAAAAAATTTAAGACATCAAAAAAAATCGTTTTTAAAAGTCAAAATAAGTACATTTTGTCATGGTTGAAATTGCAGAAAACAAACGTGAACGTTTTTTAAAACGCAGAAAACAAATATGTACGGTTTAAAAAATGTCAAAAACTTGAACTTGCCTTTTCAAAAACACAAAATAAAAATATTTACGTCTTCAAAAATTCTAAGAATATAAACACACATTTTTAAAATTGTTGAATACAAACTTTAACGTTTTTTGAAGTACTGAAACTAAAAATTTACTTGTTCAAAAATACAAAATACTGATAAACATATTTTAAAAGCGGTAAACACGAATTTAGACATTTTTAAAAAGACCATACGACATATGTAAGCATTTTAAAAAAATGCCAAAAATGGAAACGCACATTTTAAAAAACGAAAAAAACTAATACCGTCGTCATCACAATAACAAAGAACAAAGAAGATGCAAAAATCAGCTATCTACGTGCATTGTAAAACAATGTACACAGTTACAAAAGAAGCAAACCTTCTCTTCCACCCAAATATAAAATATTCTTCATATACAATTTGAAATTACTTCATAATTTTTACTATTCCTCACACACACGCACGCACATGCTTTTGCTTTAGAATTTTGAAACAGGCGAAATACATAAACATTTTTTTCCCTTTCCAATAAATACATGGATATTCCTGCCTACATCATTGTAGCTCCTTTGTGGAATCCCAAATGTGACATTTGTGTTTGACACAATCTAGAAAAGATACCCGAATCAATTCTGTTGCACAGGCAGGAATTCTTTGAATATACATACACAATATTGTGGCTACACCTACACATACACACTGTGTTGACATAGCCCGTATCGTTTCCCTCTTTTTACATTTCAGTCTTGTCGCTCCGAGTCCATCTGAATTCCTATTCTTGCTACATTATCTTGCATTGTATACGGTATACGGAACATGTTGGAAATGTGGCTTGTTATCTGTACTGTGTATGTGTGTATGTATGTATGTACATATGAGGCGGTATGCATTTGTGTGCTTTGTGAGTGAGTGTGTTGTGTGGGATTGGTTGTAGTTGTAAATGAAATTGTGAGTCTTGGCACGCTTTCGCCACTGTCTTGCCACCCCAATTTGCGAGCTTGACATTGAGATTGACATTCAGTGAGGGAGGTCAACTTGACAGACCCCTCCGCTCCTTCTCCTCGCAAGCTTCCGCTTCTTTCCTTCTGCTTCCTTGACTCGCATCAAACTCCCACCACAACCAAACCAAGTCAACTTCTAACGCTTCACTCCTCCGAGTCCGAGTGGACCTCACCATTTTAAAAGTTTTCCTTCATACATTAAATATACAGGAGAAATACACAAGTGACGTCATGTGTGAACAGTCACTGCTACATGTGGCTACACTGGAAAAAGGGAGGCATCTCAAAGTAGGAAAATAGTGCATATACATAGAAAACTTTAAACCAGGTGGGATTAATAGTTTGTGTGATTATGGAGGCAGTTAGGAAGTATTGAAGGCATTTTGAAAAGAAATCTTGTACTGAAAGATATGATTTAATTTTTTTTTGTAACATTTTTTATTTTTTTTTTTGAAATTACTTCATTTCTTATTTTCATTTTGTTCCAACGCCTATTTTTTAGTTCCCACGGTTTTTCGAAACGTTCATTCTTTATTTTTGACTTTTTCTGAAACTTCTATTTTTAGGTCTTTTTTTCATTTTTTTTCGATATGTCTACATTTTATTTGTACAGATTTTTCCAACGCATATTTTTAGTTCCTACATTTTTTTTCGAAACGTCTATTTTTTTAATGCTTTTTATGTTTCCCGGTTTTTAAAGTGTCTATTTTTTTACTTTTACGATTTTTTTCCAACAATTGTTTTTTAATTCTTATTTTTTGAAGCGCCTATTTTTTAATTTTTTAACGGTTTTGAACCGTCTAATTTTTCGTTTTTCTACGATTTTTGAAACGTCTAATTTTTCTTTTTTCTACGCTTTTTGAAGCGCTTATTTTTTAATTTTTCTAGGTTTTTGAAGCGTCTATAATTTCTTTTTACGTTTTTTGAAACGTTAACCTTTTCTTTTGACGTTTTCCTAAACGCCTTTTTTTCAGTTTGAGTTTTAAAAATCGTCCATTTTTTCCGTTTTATTCAGTATTCTTTTTGGAATCTTTTCTTTTCTTTTTCTTTTTCTGTGTTTTGAAGTGCGCCTTTTTACAGTGTATGCACTATACGACATAGCACAAGTCAGAATAAGATGAGATGCAGAGGGAAATACATTGCGGACACTTTGCTCTGTGTTCTTTGACTTTGCTCGTCTTTGAATGTTGAATTGGAATGGCGGTACAAGTTGTTCCGTGGCTGAAATTCGTCTGAATAGAGTAAAGAGCAAGAGTGAATGTTGTAGTTGTACAGTCATAGATTTGAAGGCGTGTTATTTTATACAAGGAGAGAGAGAGAGAAGCCGATGGCGTTGGCAGCATTCAGAGTTGAGGAGCGTGAGGAGACTTGGAAAATAAAGAGCGGTGACATGTGTAGACTCTGACTCTCACTGTGGCTGTGGCTACATACATGTACATATGTATGCTTGTAGTATAATGTGGTTTCGTATTCCAATTGGTATGTAGGGACATAGACAGAGTTTCTTATTCTTTTGACGGACACGGTGACGGTGACGGTGACGGTCCGGTTCGGTTCGGTTTAGTTTGGTCTAACTTAAACTTAAGCCATGCCACGCTTGTGTGTGGCCAGTCATTCTTCATGAATCCATTAGTTTGTGTGGGATTGTGTTTGAAATTTCCCATCCCTCCTCGCCTTTCTCCATCAAGTCAGAGTCAAAGTCAGAGTCACCTCAGCCATTATCTCCATTTTTTATTTATTCCATGCACAATCTTCCTTTCCCTTGCAATTTTCCCTCTACTTACTCTCCTCACTTATTACAATCAGTATGACGGCCCGGCCGGCCAATCTCATTTCCTTCCCACTTTTCCCTTGACTCTTCAACCTTTCATCTTCATCTCATCTGGATTCTGGATGGACAGACCAACGCAGGAAGACCAACATGGACATTAACCATAATGCTCTCAACTCGTGTACACTGTCAAAACTTAACAGTCTTAAAAGGGGAAAATGTACATATCGTCGTTGAAGGTGCAAAACTTAACATCTTTTTCGTAACGTTATGGGATTTTTGAGAGGATGTTAACTTTTGCACCTTCAACGACAATATATAAAACCTTGTCGTATGTCGTATTTACAATTAGCAATTATATAGTTATGAGATGATTATTAGCTACATTGTATTATTTGTATTTGAGTGTTTTGTATAACAGTGTTTTGAAATAATTGCGATATTTTTAGAAAGTGCAAAACGAATTAATTATGGCATTCTGAAAAAGTTCAAAATCATTACACCGTGTAATTAGAACATTTTAAAAGGGAGCAAAATCGGCTGATTAAGATATTTCGAAAGGTGCTCAATAGCCAATTTAATGTTTTTCGAAAAAAGTGCATAACGGATGAATTAATGTATTTTGAAAACATTGAGAAAGGATTAATTGGGAGATTTTGAAACAGTGCAAAACATACTTAGAGAGGTGCATTTTGAAAGGTGCATAACAGATCATTTTTTATATTTTGTAGAATGGATTTTATAGAAGTACAAAACAGACTAATTACCATATTTTAAAAAGGCGTAAATTGAACTGATTACTATATTTTGAAACGGTGCAAAACGGACTAAATACTATATTTTGAAAAGTTGCAAAGTGGACTAATTACTAAATTTCGAAAAGTGCAAAACGCACTAATTATGACCTTTTGAAAGGAGCAAAACAGATTAATTATTACATTTTCAAAAGGTGCAAAACGGACTAATTACCACATTTTGAGAAGGTGTAAAACAGGGTAATTATTGAATTTCGAAAGAATGCAAAACGGACAATTTGCCAAATTTGTATACGGTACAAAGCAGACTATTTACGACAGTTTAAAAGAGTGTAAAACGGACTAATAAGTGTACTTCCGAAAAGTCTAAAACTTACTAAATACAGACTTTTGAAATCGTTTATATTTTTAATCGTTAAAATGAATCCTTACTGCGTTCATAATTATGCTAAACATGAGTAAATTTTTGGTTTTCAGATGCACCAGTTTTGGGAGTGTACTTATTGTTCGAGTTTGGCTCCTTTGGTCTTGGGTCTTGTCTTGGTCTGCGTGGATTCTGTTTCTAAAAAGACGGTAGGCAGATAATTATGTATGTATTTGAATTTTGCCAGGCTGTGACATACTCATAGGGATGTACATTGTTGCTCACGCTGTGCTGGTGTTGACAGAAAGAGAGAGAGACAAACGAGGAGGGACAGGGCGAGAATGTTAATTCACAACTGGGTTTTTCCTATGACTATACATGTCCTCCTGTGACAATTAATTCGATGACGTGACGTGGGTGACGTGAACGTCAGAAGACAATTTACTCAGGAGATGCACATGGCATCGTCGTTAGGATTGCAAATTCGAAGGACAAGTTCGATTCAGTTGAGAAATCAATGAGGGATGATAATTAGGATGTGGATAGAGGATAAAGTAACACAAGTTGAAGGTAACTCAATACAGTCATTAACTTGTATCCTGGTCCCTGGTCCACAAATTGAAAAATTCCTTGAAACAGACAAGCTAAATGCATGTAAATATTTTAGGCAAACAAAACTAAATTCCATGTATGTATTTGTACACACATGTCGTCAATGAAGAGTCAAAATTAATTGCATCCGAAGTGCTCTAAAAACAAAATGGCCTAAATCCAAAACGCTTTCAAAGCAAAACGACCTAAATCAATCACAATTTTTGAACCGTTCAAAAATTGTTGAATTAGAAAATTTTGATACGTTTAAAACTGGCTAAAATACGAAATTCCGAAACGTTCAAAAAAGGCTAAAATACGAAATCCTGAAACGTTAAAAAATTTTCAAAATACGAAATTCTGAAACGTCAAAAAATTTTAAAAATACGAAATTTTGAAACGTTCAAAAAAGACAAAAATACGAAATTCCGAAACGTTCAAAAAAGGCTAAAATACGAAATTCTGAAACGTTAAAAAATTTTAAAAATACGAAATTCCGAAGCGTTCAAAAAAGGTTGAAATACGAAACTCTCAAACGTTAAGAAAGACTAAAATACGAAATTCTGAAACGTTAAAAAATTTTAAAAATACGAAATTCTGAAACATTAAAAAAGACAAAAATACGAAATTCCGAAGCGTTCAAAAAAGGCTAAAATATGAAATTCTGAAACGTTAAAAAATTTTAAAAATACGAAATTTTGAAATGTTCAAAAAAGGTTAAAATTCGAAATTCTGAAACGTTTAAAAATTGCTAAAATACAAAATTCTGAAACGGGTCCAAATTTATTGTGATGGGCTTAGGTCGTTTGGAATTTTGCTTTGGAATTTTGGAAGTTTTTGTGAAAAAAATTAAGAACTGTGTAAGACTGTTTTAAAAAAAAATTTTTGTTTCTTCTTAAATACTTTTCAAAACTTCCCGCCAATGCAATGCACCCAATTGTGTAAATAGAAAATATGTACATGAAAAAGGTAATTAACTTGGATAACTTTTACACACCACAAGCTAATAATAAGCTTGTGTCTGAAGCAAACATTGAGCAGACAGAAAGACCGAAGTGAATGGAAGATTCAAACAAATTATCCACAAAGGATATGGCTACGAATTTGACAGGCAGAGGCAGGCCAGGCGGCCGTCCGGAAAATGGTCCTTGGCTATATTTAGTACTACAATGTTTACTATATAGACACCTATACTATGCATATAGACAACAAATACAGACTCATCATCGCATTCCACAAATGCACTCCACGTAGTACTACATAAGTATATGATTAAACATTGGAAAATAATTTAAGGAAAATCATATACCCATACATACATATAGCAGCTGCCCGGTAATATATCTTCGTCCACCCTGACCCTGCTCTGTTTTGGTTTCCATAACTTTTACTCTTCTCCAGGACGATTCCGATTCCGATTACCAAGGTAATTTCCTCAAAACTGTGAACTGTTCCTTCAAAATGAATTTCCATTCCGCTTACTGTTCTCGGGTACAGTCAAAGTGCGGTTTTAAACCGTCCCAAAGACGGAACGGGGAGTCGAGGAGATGATCACTTCATTTCACTCAACTCGATCCAATCCTATCCAATCCTATCCAGCCGGCTCGAACAAAAGGAAGGAGGGAGAAAAAGAGCAAGCAGCAAGCTCGTGCCGTACCGTGCCGTGTCTTACCGTTCAAGTCGACGGTGTGTATAAATCATTCCTTGTGAAAATTGTAAATTCACTGGTAATAGGCCATCCCCAACACCCTAAGAACCATGGAGGGAAAACAAAGGGAGATGAAATGACCATGAAATACCTTAATGCCCACAAATGCAATGCAATGCAATGCAATCAAAATAAGACCAACAGTGCATGCCATAAGTTATAACGAGAGTGCTTTAGGTTTGAAGGGAATGACAGCCACAAGCTGAATCCAAAATAACATTTAGAAAAACTGATGAAATTAATATTTATAAAAACATGTATGTGCCAACAAAAGTTATGATGCCATTTTCAATTTTCAAATTTTGACCTTTTTAAATATGCCGCCAAGTGCATTTTTGCTAATTTTAAATTTTAAATATACATTATTTTTCTTAATTCCCGCGTAATAAAAATTTACAATTTCGTTTTTAGCTTTTTAGAAAGATCTCAATTTTCAGAACTCCCGTTTCTTAAAAAGTTTAAATTTTGCATGTATGTAAGTGTAAATATTTTTTATTTATTCCCGCTTCAAAAAATAACTTTTTCTTAGTTCCCGCATAATAAAAAAATTCATATTCATTTTCTATTACTTTTTAATTTTTTAAAATTGCATCATTTTTAATTATTCTCGCCTATTTAAAAATCAATTTCTTTTTTTCTCACTTTTAAAAATGCCTCGTTTCTAATAATTCTAGTCAATAATTCAGAAAGCTAAATTTCATTTTTTCTCGCTTTTTAAAAAAATACCTCATTTTTCGTAATCCCCGCGTATTAAAAGTTGAAATTTAATTGTTTCCCACTTCTTAAATATGCCTCGTTTGTAATAACTCCCGCCTCTTAGTTTGAAATTTAATTTTTTCTCACTCATCAAAAAAATCTCATTTTTCATAAATTCCCGCCTATTAAAAATTTACATTTGATTTTTCTCGCTTTTCAAATGTGCCATACTAGAATACTTATTACAGAATCTTGCTGGAAATTTTACACTGTCTGTATCCCAATCCAACTGCTACTATTGTTCTGTCTGTAGTCTGTAGTATAGCGCACCCAGAAAAACATTTTAGAAATAGACGATGATGAAATTATGTACGAGAAATAGAGCATTTTCATCAGTTCCACAATTTCATGGAGAAGAAAAAATGGACGGAGAGGAGAGAGGAGGAGATGCTGGACTGAACTGGACTATACTGGAAAACTGTGTGTGATGCCATTGTAAATCGCACTGGGACTCCAGTTCCAGTTGCAGTTCCAGTTCCAGTTCCAGCATTTGAGTGCAAGTATACGAGGATTTACCATTTCCATTTTCATTTCGATGTTGATGGGAATAGGAGATAATATAATGTAATGAAATGTGATGCAAGGGAGGAAGGGAAGAAAGAAGAGTGTGCGGGTGCGAGAGCAATGTTCCGTTTGACTAGCCTCATAGAAAATTGTCTTCGGAATGATAAATTGCCTAATTTCAAGGGCTCAGGTGGTCAATTGCCTCATATAAATCGGTTCTACTTTTTACAAACACCAACAGCGACTAACAGACAGACTATACATATACATATGTATATCATCCCCACTCTATACTGTATACTCTATATATCCAACCACTGTAGTATATACCTAGCTAATATAAAGATATACTTTTTCCAACGGTTCACATTCTTCTCAAAAGCAACCCGAACCCACATAACACACAATGTGTCCCAGTCTGGTTCTGGTTCTGGGTCCATGTATTTCCATTTCTATTCCGAATACCATTTCTTTCTCTTGGAAAGAATCGCTCAAAACCGAACCAATTTTCAAAATCTATGAGTGTATGTGTAGCAGTAGATTTGTCCTATAGTATAGAAGTATGCACGTATATATGTATAGGTAGTAGTAGTTGTGGCTAATGCTAATAGCTATGCTATGACTATGACTCTCTCCCACCACTAAATTATGTAGTGCTATTGTCCACTTTAACAAGCAAATAGCATTCGGAAAAAACATAGAAGCTGGAAACTGGAAATGCATTGGCAGTGGCATTGGCCATTCGATTACGAATGAAGATTACGTGGAGATAAAGACATGACTGTAGCACATTCGGTATATGGTCAAAAACAACTGGAATCGAATACATCACACCAATGAATTTGCTACAAGACTTGTGTGTGTGTGTTTTATAAGGAACTTGAATGCAGGAAGTGCTATCTGATGAAAAGTGTATAATGTTTATGTAATTTACACATTTTTTAAAAGGAGCAAAAAGTTGTATGTATTTACATTGTTTGAAATATAAGAAAACGCTTTTATTGCAAGCTTTTTTTTAAAAAAGACAAAACGGTCTGTGTAGTTTGACGTTTTTTGAAAAAAGAAATAAAATCAGTGTACGTGCGCGTTTTAAAAACAGCTGCAAAATACACTATGTATTTACGAATTTTTAAGGAGCAAAATATTCTACTTATAATAGTAGAATTTTTTGAAGAGTGCAAACAGTTGTATAGATACATGTTCTTGTTTTCATAAAGAGCAAAAAACAATATTTCCACTTATTTAAACGAGCAAAACGTTCTATCTAAGCTTTTTTAGAAAATCTAAATGACTTTTCCAGAAAGAGCAAAACTTGGATTTTACGCGTTTTTTGAAAACGCAACATGTTCTATTTGCGCGTTTTCTGAAAACGTAAAATGTTCTATTTGCACGTTTTCTAAAAACGTAAAATGTTCTATTTGCACGTTTTCTGAAAACGTAAAATGTTCTTTTTGCGCGTTTTCTGAAAACGTAAAGTGTTATATTTGCGCGTTTTTTGAAAACTTAAAATGCTCTATTTGCGCGTTTTCTGAAAACGTAAAATGTTCTATTTGCACGTTTTTGAAATTAAATTGCTACACGAATTACATTCTTTTCAAAAAGAGATCTACTTCTGGATATTCAAAAAGAGCAAAAAAAGCACTATTTACTTGTTTTTCGAAGGAAACAAAACGTACTATTTAACCTTTTGAAAAACAAAACACATTTCCTTAAAGTATCTTAAAAATACACTATTTCAAAATAGGCCTTATCTGCTCATTATGTACATTTAGCATTAAAAATTAAAAATTCAACACCAAAGCCTCCTAAAATTAGAAATATTCATTGCTAGCTCTCTGTCTTGTCAGATAGAACTTTCTGCTACTTTAATAAATTGCCCAACTTAAACCACATAAAGGCGGAGGATAAGACTACAGTGACAATGACAATGACAATGACAGCATTACACCAAAACCAAAACCAATACCAAAACCAACCATACATTTCCTCTCAGTTAAAGTGCCTACCTACAACCGCATCGACCAACACTTTCCCAGGAAGGGAATATCTAACCGACTGAATATTAGAGAAGATTCGGGCGATATTGGCCGATAGAGGATTCTATTGGAATTCTAAATCCATATCAACATGGATATCAACATGATCAAGAGCACTAAAATATGATGGCATTCATATGTACACTCCACACGCCCAAAGTTAGAAACAATTTGGCTCCCCAGCTTCCCATTTACGACTCGTGTGGGAGATGAATTAGGAATTATTACACTTCCTTCGAATAAAAACCTACTTGGGGAATTTCAAAGAGAAACAAAGAATGGCGTTGACAAATTGAAAATTTTAATGGCTTCTCAATCCATCACATTAAATTGTCCGAAAAACTAAAGCCAAACAAACGTCCATATATAATATCTATAGTCCTAACTCACTCCTTATATCCTTATAGCCCACATCATCATCATCACCATCATGTGATTGCCAGTGTGTCTGTGTGTGCCACTCCGTTGCATTAATGCCCGTCCTGTCGGTCATTAGTCTTCATTTCACTTCATTTCATAATTTCGAGTGTCAGGCGAAACGGAAGACTTGGTTCCTTCCTTCCTTCTATTAGTTTATTATGGAACAAGGCAAATTCCTAAAACAAAATAATCCAGGAAATATAAAATGGAATTAGCCTGTGCCTGTAATATTTCATACATTGTATCTTTTGTCTAATCGTAAGCGAGGAAAGGAAAGTAGGAAAGAATTTATGTAAAAGGAGTCTGGAGAAATTATGGCAAGTTCTCAAGTGGCCTTGACTTGACGTCCGCCTTTCCGTCTTCGTCTCCTTTTCAGATGGCATCGCATGTCGGTCTGTCTGTCAGTAGATTTAAAATGAAGCATGGTACACTGTAAAAACTAATGAATCTTAATTTCTTCATACAAAATAATGATTGTTAAACGTCATCGTAGGCACTTTAAAAAATCAAACTTAAGTAATGTAAAATGTAACCTTTAAGGTTTCTAAACACATCAGCTTTTTATTTTTTTACATACGGTTTTTCGTTGTTTACTTCTTTTCGAAATTTCTATTCCCTGTGTTTTCGAATCGTTTAGTTTTTTCATTTTTTACGCGTTTTTGAAACTTATAATTTTTTATTTTTTGTTTTTCTAGAAGCGATTATTTTTTCATTTTCGCGTTTTTTCGAAGCGCTTATTTTTTCATTTTCAAGTTTTTTCGAAGCGTCTATTTTTTCATTTTCACATTTTTGTGAAAAATAATTTTTTACGTTTTTTTCAAAGCGTTTATTTTTTCATTTCCACCTTTTTTCGATGCGCTTATTTTTTCATTTTTACTTTTTTTCGAAACGTATATTTTGAAAATGTTCACAAAATCGCAGTTTTTTTCTTGTTTTTACGTTTTTCAAAACGTGTATACCTATTTTACTTTTTACGGTTTTTGAAAGTGCTCAATTTTTAATTTTGCACTTTTTGGCTTACTCTATTTTTACATTTCAGATTTTACGTTTTAGATGCACCCGTTTATACAGTGTAAATGTTCACTATCAATAGCTGTTATAGCTAACAAACGATAATAGGAAGAGGATTATTTGTGCCTCTATAAATTATTAGATCCTGCTCACCTCAACACTTTTAACTTTGAGACGGCTCATATTTTGACCAGTGGGATAGAAATAGTACATATAGTGGGAGATATATTATATAAGGAAAGGTTAAAAAACCCGAAAAAAACCTTCGGGATATACGCACACCCACATGTATAGTCTGGGTACTTGAAGGGAAATAGAAAATAGCCTACAGAGCGTACACCAGCGTTACATGCTTAGACAGTTGTTCCCTAACGGATTATTCTAATCGTAAGTCTTGTCCTAATCTATGGTAATATTATTGAGTTTACATCCACAACTTTTCCTTAAGCAGGTGGAAATTGATAGTCGATCCAAGTCAGAATCAAATTAAAATAAATGTAAAATCAGAAATCGAAAAGTAATACGTGGGATTAAATTACAAGAAAAACGAGACTGCGTAATATTCCATTACACATTATTGTATTGTATTGTGTTGTGTTGTATATTGCTTCGGATGATTAACACGAGTCACGTTTCCCTTCGATTCTTGACAAGACTCGGCTTCCCTTTATCCCCAGTGCTTCTGCATTGACAGTAGCGTTACTAGGCGTAGGCAACGTAGGCCTACATACAAACTATTTTTAAAACTACAGTCCCTTCTTTGAACGAAAACGACGCAGTTTTTTTTTAAATTTACGCAAAAATGACGCAGGTTTTTTTTTATAATTTACACAAAAACGACGCCGCTTTTTAAAATTTAAGTAAAAACAATGTGTTTTTACACGAAACCAATGCCGATTCTTTTAAGCTTAAACGAAAACGACACCGATTTTTAAAATTTGCAAAAACACGAAGCCGTTTTTTTAAATTTATACAAAAGAGACGTAGTTTTTTAAGTTTACGAAAAAATGACGCAAGTTTTTTTAAATTTACACAAAATCGACGAAGGATTTTTTAATTTTCACGAAAAATGCTCATTTTTTATAATTGACACTAGATATGCAGCTTGTTTTAAATTTTACACTGGATGAGACCATGAGATGCACTTTTTTCCATTCCTACACGAAAACAATCCTGCGGGGCGCTACTGTGCAGTGATCTTGATCGCCTGATTTTCAAACTCTAACGTAAGTCTTGGACTTGTTCTTCCTTCATGAATATGTAATTTGGCCCCTTGAAGGTAGACGTTGAAAATTCTCATTTTCAATTTACTCCTTCCAGTCCAGTCTCTTACTCCATTACATAATCAGTAGAAACAGAAATCCTTTAGACTTCATATATTAGACCTGTGGAAAATAAAAGAAATAAATACACTCACTCCGACTAAATTTACATTTCGAACTTGAACTTGACCTCACACAATCCACCCTTCCTTACGTACCTACAAAAAAACTCCTACTTAAGAAATCTCCAGAAGAAAAAACTTGGTTTCCCTTTCTATAATGTGATTCAGAAAATTCAAATGGAGAACATACCCTTGAAAAAAATGAGTTTGAAAAAAAAGGAAATTGAGACGAGTCAAGGATATGTAAGTACTCATTGCATACATGAATTTCAATGAGATCATTTACATTTTTCAAACGCATAATATACATACATCCATACATACATACATGCAAAGGTATAACTTGAAGGGGGCTTGTATAATATAATAATGCATACAATCTGTTCGCATACGTTAGTACAATTTATGCTGGCTTTTTTCCCTCTCGAAAAATGTAAATGGCCTCCTTATCCATTTAGGGATTAGGATTATGTAGATACGAAATGTTAAACAAACTGGCAAGGAACAACTAACACACTCGGTCCTCCTATTCTGTTTACACAAAGTCAACGTCAAAGTCAAAAGCAATTTGAAAAGTGAAGGGACCCTTTTCCTTTTTTACCTGACTTGTATTCTCTTATTGCCAGTGATAATGTGGGCATTAATATTCCTACTGGAGCACGGCCATGGCCATGGCCATGGTCATGGTCATAGGTAATAAGGCAAAGGAGAATATTGAAATAAGGCAGGTTAGGTTGGGATCGGTAGCGTAACTAGGCGTAGTCCACGCAGTTCTAGGCCTACAAAAGATTTATAAAAATACATTACATTACATTCTTTAAGATTTAATGACAACGACGCATTTTTTCAAAATGTACACGAAAGAGAAGTTTTTTTAATTTGCACAAAAAAAGACGCAGCACACGAAAACGAGGCTGTTTTTTTAAAAATTACAAAAAAAGGCCCGTTCTTTTTTAATTTACACAAAAACTACGCAGGGTTTTTAAATTTACAAGAAAACGAGGCTGTTTTTTAATTTTACACAAAAAGACGCAGTTTTTTTAAAATACAAAAACGATGCAGTTTTTTAAAATTTAAATAAAAATGGCGCATTTCTTTTTAAATTTACATGAAAACGACGCCGTTTTTTAAAAATTTGCAGAAAAACAACGCCGTTTTTTTAAAAATTTACGCAAATGCGATGCAGTTTGTTTTTTACTATTACAGAAAAAGGACGCCGTTTTTTGAATGTACAAAAAACAACGCAGTTTTTTTTAAAAAGTTACACAGACTAGGCGTATTTTTTTGTATATGATACACTGGATAAGATGGAAATTGAAAAGAACAACGCAGTTTTTTTTAAATTTTACATTGGATCGGATCAAGTTTTTTTCATACCTACAAGAAGCAAAATCCTGGGGGCGCTACTGGTTGGAATTACCTTACTCAACATTTTTCCTGACTTGTTTTACATACTTTGTATCCCCGACTGATTCTGATCTTGAAATATTCGTTTCAATTACAATTCATACAAATACAAAGTGTACTCCCTCAAGTGGGTATATATTAGTAGACATGGATGCATATATAGCCACAGCCACGTATATTTCCCTTTACAAAGTATGTAGATATCCCTTAGTCCTTGCTTGTAAAAGAGAACCATGAATATTAAATTGAGACTTGTGAACTCACACCCAAGATAAACCACATCCATGTACACATCGACGTCCACCCTCGATACCGAGTCGAGATATTTACCTACTCACTTTTGCTTTTCTTTAAGTGCCACACAAGCCACACGCGGATCCCGCGCATTCACTTTCCATTTCCAATTTACTAAAACGCAGGCTCGTCTTTATGTATTATAGACTTCCCTCCTTCTTGCATCTAATTTTCTTCCTTTCCGTCTTTATGTCTTGAGTCCCGTCTACTATCTTCAAAAACAAAATTCTACTCGTGTGTATATTCGTTATGTAGCTTTTACTTGCATTTTTGATCGCTCTCCTTAGGACTGATTTACTTATGTTAAGAAAATCTGAAATTGAAAAATATTCAAAAACGGATTAGAATAAAGATGCCATTACGATTAGAGGCTTTCCTAATTTGAAACCATAATTTTTATTAGTGAATGAGTATCAAAGGAAATGCATAAGCACAGGAATAGAAATGCAGAAAGAGTGAAGAAAGATGATTTACGTGTACACAGGAATTAAGGAGTAGGTATCTTATTAGTGTTGAGTTTTTTAGTGCATTTTATCGTGTGCACATGCCATTAATAATTTGAAAAAAAATGTACCCAAGTACACTATAAAAACTATTACATCTTAAAACAAGAAAAATTCATCTAAGACTCCAAGAGCTTACTGACAATTAGATTTAGAATAATTCTCAACTCTTGTAGTGTGTATCACAAGCGTACTAAACCTCGCCTTGGACTACGAAATTTCCGTACTTAAGGAGACACGAAAATATTAAAAGCAGAAAGGATCGATGTCAAAAGTGCGCAATGCAAAAATTGAACTTTTTCTAAAATTGTAAGAATAAAAAGGAGGTTTCAGAAAAACGCAAAAATTGGAAAATTAGCTGTTTTAAAAACCGTAAAAATTAAAAACACAAATGCGCTCTGAAAAAACATCAAAAAAGGAAAATAAAAGGGTGCAAAAAACGCAAAAATGGGAAAATAGCATTTTTAAAAAGCGCAAAAATTAAAAAATTAACGTTTTGAACAACATCAAAAAAATAAAAATACTTATTTTGAAAAAGCATGAAAAAAATGAAAAATAGCCGTTTGAAAACACATGAAAGAAATAAAAATATACGTTTCAAAAAAGCGTAAAAAGGAAAAAAAGACGTGTTGAAAAATCATAAATTAGTGTCCACGATGCGTTTTTAACATTGAAGATTTAGGAACAAATTTTAGTAGTGCATATGCATGTAAATTACCTATACCAAAAAGCAAAATAGACCTCTCCAAAAAGAAATCTTTGAATTTTCTACACACTAACTGACGCAAAGATAATAATTCTTTCTATGTAATATGTAATTAAACTGGAAAAGTTAACTTTAATATTCTGAATCCCAAAAATGTAGAAAAACAGATAAATTTACCATAAAAAGGTCATCTGAATTTGATTACACGAGTCATTATAGTATTAAGCATGCATATGGAATTTAAATCATTAGCTTATACCAACAGATGTGAAAAATTCATTAAGTACAAAAAATACAAATACAAATTAGGCAGTGCCATAATTATGAATGACAAATAGTCCATCTTTACAAAAAAGGACATCTTGCCCATTCAAATATTTTTTTTCCTTTCGTTTTCTTTCATTCCTCTTCTTCTCTCCCGACGCTCGACTTTTTTTTGGCCTTTTTCTTCGTCGCAGTAATTGATAATAATTGTAAACGATAAAATAAAACAAAGTGCCTACCTAAAAAATGTATGTAGAAATGTTACTCATGTTGTGAATGTGAGAAATTTTACAGCCAAGCCTATCGTAGGAAATACAAAAGGCTACAAAAAACTTGAAAGACAAAAGGGTTAAACAGAATCTAAATATACATACAAAATATTATGTATCTTTACTCACTCACTGAATAATCTCTTCCCAACTCAGACTGGACTAATAATAATAATACATAATAATACGACCAAGCGGAAATAGCATTTCAACTCGAGCATTTAGTCACAACAAAAACAAACCATTTTGAATTTATATCTCGTCTATAAGAGTCTACATAACTTAGGACTTTTTAATTTTAATTCAGGAGCACCGGAAACAACTTGTAAATCACAAGGTTGCCTTACTCTTAGGTCCACTTTTACATAGTCTTAGGATTTTCGACTCGACTCGACTCGACTTTTTCCCCTGACCTGTTCTGTTCTGTCGGTGTCGGTAAAAATCAAACTATCAACGACTCCACTTTAAAAAAAACATTCAAGTCCCTAGTTGTGTCCTTTGTTATACTTTTCCTGCCAGAAGAAGAATATCAATAAAAAAAGAGTTTTTTCCTCCGTTTCCTCCATTTAAAATTCAAGATCATAAGCTCACTGAATATGTACTCAATAAAAAATTCCCAACCAAATTCTGATTCTTGAAATCACTATTCAACAGCAGCCGTTGAAATATTCATTAAATGCTCTAGAGAAAATTGAAAAGGTACGTAGGTTGAGGAGGTACTTATGTACATGCATACATATACAGTCGCCACAATTATGTATGTAAGTATAAAATAAAAACCAGTGGATGTTCATGAAGGAAAAGGTTGAAAAAAAAACTTACGTCATCATTGAAACGTTTAAGGCATACCTTCGCACTTCCTCGTACCGTAGACACTAGGCACACAGGTATTTCTCATTTTAAAGAAGGACTAGGACTACGACCAGGACCAGAATAGCAGCTGTTGCCAAGAAGAAGAACCCAAGAAAAATTCAAAATAAAATAATACATTTAAAACATGATACATATTTATTTATGGTAAGACTTGAAAATAGACTTTGTATTTAAGACTCAGGGTACGTACACTGTTAAAAGGAAGGCGTCTTAAAAGAGGAGAAAATGCATCTAAAACACAAAAAACATATTTGAATATGATGTTTATGAAAAGATGTAATTTGAACCTTTTGCAGTTTTTGAAAGGGCGTAATTAGGGCATTTCACGCTTCAAAAAGGTGTAAATATGACTTTTTGCAGTTTTCGGAAAGGCGTAATTATGACATTTGGCGCGTTTTTGAAAGGGCGTAATTAGTACGGTTTGAACTTTTCAAAATGACGTAATTAAGGCATTTCGCACTT
This sequence comes from Ptenothrix huangshanensis, assembly GCA_036851915.1. Taxonomy (NCBI): domain Eukaryota; kingdom Metazoa; phylum Arthropoda; class Collembola; order Symphypleona; family Dicyrtomidae; genus Ptenothrix; species Ptenothrix huangshanensis. The sequence goes on along the minus strand of JAAXYX010001525.1, from coordinate 2,467 downwards.
CAAAAAGATACAAATAGGACTTTTCGCAGTTTTGAAGGTGTAATTGTAAAATTTTGGAATTTTTAAAAGACTGAATTATGAGATTTTGCACATTTTTAAATAGGCGCAATTATGGCGTTTTGCACACTTCAGAAAGAGGATCGATAATCATGACTTGTTGCACTTTTTAAAAATTTTTAAATACGCCGTTCTGCATTTTTCCGAAAGAGTGAGCTTGGCATGTTTTACAAGTGTCACAAATTATGTAAATTATTTTAATTATGACGCTTTGCCTTTTGTGATAGCGCTATATTTTAAGTTTGTTTCCTTTTCTCAAAACTAAATATCCAAAAGCATGGTTAGAATTCATCTTAAAATCATCACCAAAGCATTCAAAATGCATCCTGCTCTGCGAAAACCACTTTGATGCCTTCCCTTTGCACGCCAGATTTTTAAATTAACTTTAGGTCAACTTGAGATGCCCAATCATACTAAATACAAGATATTTTTGGACGTTTCAGATACCTAATTTTTACTGTGTATCTACGCACTTCCCAGGCCCAGCGAGAATCCAAAAATTAGGCTTCCATCTCACCGGATAGCTAATCGTCTTGGTCTTGGTCCTGTCTTAAAAAAGGCAAAGGAAAAGGGGAAAATAAGTAATCCTTATCGCAACTGACCTATCTTAAGCACCTCGGAAAAATGAAGGAAAGGACCCAAAGCCAACCGTCGGGAAAAGAAGGCGACAGACGTACCTACACAGAAGAGTGTGATGTGAGTTGATGGACTTGATGGAATGGCAATGCAATCCAATGCTAATGGTACTAATAATCCTTAACAAGAATATAACAAGACAATCGACAGTAGACAATTGATGCTTGATGAACATCACGGAAAACCCTTCCCTTCCGCTCCAAACATGAGAATGAGGATCAATAACTAAAGGAATCGACGAAGGCATATCTTTTTGGGAATACTAACACCTGATTTTCCATTTTATCTTGAAACTGCAAAGTGTTTGGAAATTTGTAGGAAAATCACATGCACCGAAGTAACTTACGATTTACCAGAAGAAAAGGATAATAATTATTACGTAATACAAAAGAAGCATGAGGAAAGGAAAAGGAAAATGGTAAACCGTAAGCCCAACTAACAGAGCTAACAACAGGCAAGGGTCGAAAATAAAGTAGGTCAAAAATCATGGACATTAGTCAACCTCTAATATACAAAACTAAAGGCACTTTTTTCCTGCCTTTTGATGTATGTACCTACATGGAAAGTCCTTTTTTAACTTTAGGGAGTCATACTAAATCCGACAACCAAATTTTTAATACTTTGAAAAAATTGTTGCCTAAATTCATAGAAAAAATCAAATGAGTTTGAAATACTGAAAATGAATCTATTTCAGCATTTGGAAGGATAAAAAATATTTGCGATTTTGAAACGCATTAAAATAATTTTTAGTTCGAAAAAAAGATTATTTTGACATTAAATTTTTGGTTAAAAAATCAGCATTTTTAGCATTTTGGAAAGTTAAAAAAAGAATTTTTCTAATTGCGTTAACTAATGACTGATGATTTTTTTAATTATTTTATTGATTTCTGTTGAATGGTAAGGTTTAGGTCGTCTACAAAGGAATCATCGAAGAATATCAAGATCCAGCCAATAACCAATACCATAAAAAATATAATTTCACACTTTTTATTATAAGGGTTTCAGAGATCAAAACAATTCTATGACCTCCAGGAAAATTCAATTTGAGCATTTTTGGGGCACTTTACAAACTACACAGGTAGGTGTATAAGTACATAGGTAGTTAAGGTAGTAAGCATAGAATCATAAGGTCGATCACACTATTAAGGTCATCATATTATTAATACAAATTGCTGGATCTATTGTTGTTACAGATTGCCATGCAATCGGTATCGGCAATCTGTAATGAATCCGTGCTCTACCCCGATCTCTGAAAATTGCCTACGGAAAGAGCGTGGAAGGGAAGTTGGGGTTGGGAAGGACTGGATTGTGGCCGTTGGGTGTGAAGGAATGTGGATGCTGTACTTGCAGTAGCTATTATTGCATTTCCTCCGCCCTGACTCTCGTGGGCTTACATTGTTCCTCACGGCATCGGCGTTTTGATTCTCGTATTTTGATTAGGTATTTTAGTATCCAGTTCCAGTCAAGTAAAATACAAGAACTGCAATCGACATTGTTCCAAAAAGAAAAATGAAAATTAATTGTAAGCTATTTACGAGCATAACATGTTTACATTACACATTTAAACGCAACGTCACTCTCAAAAGGCACCACATATGCATCGAAATCGAAAGTGTAATAACTAAAACGTATCTTGCAGTTCAAGGACCTTTGTTTAATACAATTGCATTGTAAAAAAGTTTTGAAAAAGTCTTAAAAGGTGCAAAATTGAAAAATTGGAAATTTTCAACAACCCGACAAACAAAAATTATGCACACTGAAATAACACAAAAAA
>JAAXYX010001524.1:0-22396 GCA_036851915.1 Ptenothrix huangshanensis | reverse complement strand
CAAAATGTCAAGGGAATGGAAATAAGAGATCTCGGTGCACAACAGTCTATTATGTGCGGTCACACTCAGTATTTTAATGCAGTAGTTAGTGTTCGTAGTTGGTTTCGGTCCTGGTAGTGGTAGTGCTATATGGATTATTATAAAATAGGTTATGTTAGATATGCATTTAATCCTTGTCTTGAATTGCATAGTCACCGCGGCCTTTTGTCTTGTCGTCGTTTTTGTAGTTTGTGGAGTAGCGCCACGTAATTAAATTCCCTTCTATGTTCTCTTCCATAGAATATATAGAGCTAAAGTAAATACTATACATCTATTATGTTTTTGCAAAGACATATGACGGTAATGGTAATTTGGTTATTTGCGTGGGTTGGAATTAGAGTTAGAGTTAAGTCGAAAAGGTTGGTGTCCGAGTTGGAATTTGGAATTGAAATTGGAATAATTGAGTTTGCATTGCAGTGCAATGTAATGCATCTGTTCTATGGTCTGGCTTGGTCTGGCCTGGCACTTGTGGCAGTAACAATAAATATATAATAATGGGAAAAAGATCCTTGAGGAAGAAATAATACTTATGCACTTTTTGGAACAGTTTGAAAACAGCCTGTGCATTTCTCTTGACATTTGGATTTGCCTTTGGATTCAGACGGGGATGGTTGTGGTTGTAATTGAACGTTCAATTTTCTAAACCATTTCAAGTTAAATGTGTAACCATAATCATCAACATCTTTGCAATTATTCTATTGTATTTACACTCTTCTTCCTCTCCTTGTTAGTTTTACTCTGCCACCCCAATTCCAAATCTGCGCTATCATCTCGCCATCTTGTTGGGCTCAATTAAAAATTGTCGTGAGACTGCCACACTACATAAAGGGATACTAATGGTGATGGTGGTAGTGATAGTGATAGGGATCCCGCCTCCTCCTACACACAGTATTCTCAAATCCTACGAAGAAATATCCGAAGCAATTAATTTGATGATTTATTTCCTCCAAAAAGCTCAAGTCTGACCACGAAAGGAGATTATAATGAAGGCATTAATTGTATTGTTAAGGATGCTGTTGTGTGGACAGTAAATTACGGAGCTAATGGATATCATCATGAGATGACTTGGCAAGCCATGGTGATAGTGATGTTGATGTTGATGTTGATGGCGACGGCGATGGCAGGATGTGGTCATTTAGCCGCGTACAAGTTACAACTTACAACATCACATTGGATATTTGGTAGACGGAATTCTGTAATACAGTAATACTGTAAAATGTTAACTGTGCTGGGATATAAAAATCAGATAGGAGAGCAATCATACAATATAAAGGGGAACTTGCATCCATAGACTTGGTCTTGGTCTTGGTAATTACTGGAGGTCGAATGGAGGCGGAATTGTAAAATAGGAATAAAAAACAGCTTGAAAAGAACACTGTTAATTATTAAATTGGCGCAGAAAGGGAAGGGAGGTTTCGCATTGCATTACACTGCATTATAATCATTTCAAGCCTTTTCCAAACTAGTCATTTGCATTCATGGCATTGCATCACTGTGTTTCTTGGTGCATGTTACATTTATATTATAGTCACTTGTTCTACTAGATCGTTTATTCATAGCTATCTGTATGTATTCTGTGTAAATTACATTGTATTGCTGGTGGGGGTACTAGTTCTTTCCTACTCACTTTGTCATTCTCTGGAATCTGGAATACTAAGTATCTCCCGTATATTATTAAAGACGTGTTGTATCAAGAGTTCTCCACATGCCTATAGTAGCTGCAGATGCTTTGTATTTGATTCGCAAAAATTAAGTATAAAGCTTAAAGCTAGTAAGTACCTATGCATTACCTACCTTCGTTTGCCTTGATTTAATGACTGTGTACCTACATATAACCATAGGGTTCATCATGCATCACGGCACTAATTATCTCATGGATTACCATTTTAATACCATGCCCCAAAAGTTCATTATTTTCTATTAACTTGTTTCCAGCAGTGTGCTAGTCAGCTCTAACTATTTCTTTACAGTCTACAGCATCGTCGTATATCCTTGCTATAAGATGCCGAGATCGTGTCAAGAGAACTCTCCTAACTAAAAAAATCTTTGCACGTACGTACCAACAGTGAGCTGTTAGACGTGAGATGCGGATTTGATTATTTGCACTGTTTTTTTATATAAAGCCCATATGCATTTGCTTGCCCATACCAATGAAGCCTGAGCCTAACAAGTTTAAAGCAAAAGTCAAAGTCGATGCCGAAACCAAAGCCAAAGCCAAAGCCAATGTAACATTTTATATTCCAGAACGGTCTTTTTCTATACTCAAAGCCAAACCAAAGCCAGAGCCAAAGCCAATACTAATAAGAAACCGTGGCAAAAAGCATTAGCGTCTCACTAGGAGAATTACATACAGCCATAAATATATTGTAAATGATTATGTTGAAGGTCAGAAGGCTTTTGATTTTCTAATTCTGCCTCTTCCTAGCTATTTCTTACGTCTTTGTTCAACTCGTTGCTTCTTTATTAGACAGCACTAGGCATTAGACTTGACGGGTCCAAAAGCCAAAGCTAAGCCAAACTACATGCGATAATATAATACAAGACAAGTAACCAAGCTTGAAGATACTGTGGGCATAAATTTGTTCACGAATAACTTATTAAGTATGCTCATGCAAGCCCTCCCTTCCCCTTGTGAGCGGTTACCCTGTGTAACATAAAGTTGCATGGAAAAGATGTCTTTTGTAGCTACTCCCTGCTCTGCATTGGATTGGATTCTACTGCACTCAACTGCTCTTCTCTAAGGACATTTTGCACATTGCCTTGTCCATGTTTATACAATCGTACATAGATAGTCCTCCATGCATTTCTCCGTCCGTTTGTATTTATGATTTTGCACTAACTCGTGAGTTTTTTTGACACTGCAGTGTACAGCTGAAACAGATACAAATATTGTATACAAAACTAAATTATCTACGTAAGTACTTACATCTTACCACATGGGCACGTTGAAACAATTCACCTTTTCACAGCATAGGCAACAGCAACAGCATCAACAACGGCAACGGCAGTACTGCCTTTAAAGACTGCAGATGTAAAACTTTTAAGCACCGGGGAGTACACGAGCTCTCGTTCCTCTGCTAATTTTGCCAAAATAGTCTGCATTAACACATAATGTACGAGAATACACCCTTTATATTATTCAGACATATAGTACACTCTATAGAGAATTGAAAGCTCAGTGGAAGTTGACGTTGATGCTGAAGTTGAAGTTGAAGTTGAAAATTGAAGAGTGAATAGAAATAGATCTGACACATACTTAAGGATGAGAGGTCGGAATACAGAAGAGTGAGTAATGTGCAGCCCTGGAGCTGTATATCTACTGTTTTGAATTTGACATTTGTTCTGGTGTGGTGTAATACAGTTGGACTACAGGTATTAGTTTATATGCTAGTATAGGGTGTACCCGCTCCAACCATCAGACATGATGAGGAAGAACAGATGCGTGCAGAAAATCCAACTCCAACTCTAACTCCAACTCTACTCAAGTCAAGTCAAGCAAGATACTTTATATAAATGTGAATCGGATTATTAGATACAGATATGGAATATAGAATGGAAATGAAATGCCTTTAGGAGACAGTACAAGTGGGCACTTGGGGTTTTGGTCTGGCTTGTTTGCATCGTTTGCTTTGCTTTGGTTTCGCATTGGCATTGGCATTTTATCATAATGCGTGTATATCATCTACAGGCATAAACCTATAAGTATTATATAAAGAAATATCTATAAATTATTACAGTGGTAGTAGTTTGTGTTTGTAGTAGTTTGTATTTTTTTTAGGAAAAATGTTCAAAGCATGAATTGAATGTGGTAGCTGCGGCTTTGGTTTTGACTGTGGTATAGTGAAGTAGTTCTACATACCTAAATGGACACGGTCTACTCTTCTCTTCTCCGCCTGCTGCCAATTTCTAGGGGCGACTACTTGTGTAAGCAATAGCAATATACATTGGAAGAGGAATAGGAATGCGATGAATAGACAGAAAGATTTTGGTCCAAGTTGAAAAAGTCAAGTGAACCTCACGGATGATTATCCATGTGCAAATAAAAAGATTAACAACATCCTTGGGGCTGATCCTCCATAATACGATAAGTATACAGAGGACTGCAGATATTTCAATTTAATGACCGAGAAAATGATATGGCCAACGAGAATTTAGACTGTGGTGTGGTGTGGTAAATGGTTTGGTTCCATTTGTAAATCACGGCATAAATGATACCTTTTGTGTTCCTCCAACATCCAACATCTTTACGATTACGATTATTGGATCGTTTAATGGACTAGATGGCAATTGGTAGTATTCAATGCACTATGTAGTGTATACATGGTTGAAACACTTACAAACAAACTTTAAAAATCCAAACCAAACCAAATCATCAGACCAGCATCACCATCACCATCAGCATCCTCTCCACATTCCTTTCCCGTATCTATGCAAATTTTCAAATTGGATTTGTCGGCAGTGTCAACTTTGGTTGCTGTCGCTCACAGCTGAGATATCTGCCATAAAAATGCAAACTCTTGCAGGGAAATCAAAATGAGAATTTGTAAGAATGGGATTAAGAATGCATGAACCTATGTACATAGATGAAACAGTATTAACGAAGGGGTTTTTGTTGGTAATTTCCTTTAGTGACGCACTGACAACTCCCGTTTTTTTTGAAGATTTCATGAATAGCTAAATTTTAGGAAAAATAACGAATGCATTTAATAGTGACAGTTGTAATTACATAATATAGTGGATAGATAAAAAGTTAAATATTTCCCAGAATTCAAGAATGAAATCCTTTGATGTATTAAATTATATTTTTTTAATAAATACCAAACAGCGTTTTACATATGTCAAGCTTCTTGTTTATCCCTGACGAAGGGAATATAAGATGAAGTATTCAAAAATTGATTGATGTTGAACGGATTCTGTCTAGTCTGGTCTGGTGTGTCTCTTGCTTTTTTTCTATTTGATGACTTATCATAGCACTTACTTAGCATTAGTGAGGCTGAGACTTTTTTGAGACACTGTCAAAAAATGCAAGGTCTACACCTATTTTGCTGATGCTGTAGGTAGGTAGGTATCTCTGTCTCTGTGTAGTTGTTCAAAGCAAATAAACTCAAGGATACCACCCTAACATAACAACATAAAATGGAGTTAAAGAGATGCCGTAAGTATAAGTAGGTAGACACAGACACACATACAGTATAGGTACACCTACTTGTCTCAAGTCTACCTTAAGGAGAAGATTGAAGAATAGCAGATCGTTATTCATTTCATTACTTTTTGCGTTGTGTTTTCCCTTCTTTTACAGATTCGTCTCATCCTACGTGCATTCCACACACGCTCTCTCATGAGCATAAACATGGACCATGCCATGGCCATGGGCCTCTTTTTAAAGAAATGTTGATAATAAACAACAACAGCAGCAGCATCCAAATCACCATCAACAAACAAATTATCATAATATCATTTTTTCTAATTATAAGTCATATTGTATTTTATTGCATTGAATTGCATTGCATTGCGTTCCATTGCATTGCACTTGCATAATAATTGTAAATTCTACGTTTATGAGTCTTTAGGTGCACAGTAGATATTTGGCGACAGCAAGTTCGTCAACATTTTTTTGGTGCAATAATTCATTTAAAGAGCTGCTGTTTGACTTCGACTGTGCATGTATTAGGCATTAGGTTTTGCAGTCAGTAGTTTAATCTTTCTCATCCAACTGCCAACTGCCAACTCCAATCAAACAATGATGTCATAAGAACATAGATATATATGAACCATGTGGTCATGTCATAAAATTATAATTTTGTGAATTGGATTACATACTACAAGTGACTGAGAGTATGTACATAGGTAGGTGAATACATGACTGATTATGTGACTGTTGACGTTGACTGCGTTGAATTATTGACGACGATTACGATTACCATTCAGATTCTGATTACGACTACGAGGACGAGTACAAGTGCGTGCAAATTGACTTTGACTCAATTGTCATTATTTGATAGCCTATTAATGTCCATGTACATACAAGCAACTCGGCAAACCCACTTTATACTTATATTGAGATTTATTATAGATTAAACGGTTGTCCAATTGTCACTACGAGAACCAGAACCAGAACCAGGCCAGGCTAGGCCGGGCCCATCATGTTATCACTATCGTGATTACGATCATCCCTTGGTAGAATACAATTCAAAACATTAGATCATTTAATGCTGATTGACATTGATGCGGTACGATAACCATAGCCATACAATGAGCATAATGCAAACGCTTGCCTGAAGCCTGAAGCGTGTCGTGTTTCATTGTAGAGTGCTTTCGATGCAAAACGGTAACGGTATTTCTCATCAACTTCGTTTTGTTTTTGTTTTGGTTGATCTTTGGAACACTTTGACTTTACTTATGAACGTGTTAGGTATTTTGCAATTCAATCAGGTTCACTGATATCCTTGCGGATTAATCCTCTTCCTATTCAAAAACTAGTGTAATAAATTCTGACATGGTATTATCGATGAGAGTCGGCATTAATAAAATACCATTAAATGTGGTGCGAACTTTTTAGATTTCTTAATAATGTTTTTATTAGTTTATTGATCTTTGCGTGGTGCTGATTTTGACTTGACGGTGATTGTGATTCTGTTCGCTGTTTCGTATTCATCGTTGATTAGAGCGCAGCGACAACAATTGATGATAGGGATGGTGCTATGAACTTGAGAAAGAGCGTCGATTTTTGAAGAAATTCCTTACAAGAAGTTTTTTCAACGTTATTACGGTTGTGGTTTTGATATGGTAGTACAGTTGAATCGTTTAGCAAGTCGTGAATATCTGTATTTATTTGTAAATCTTACCTATTATTCATCGTGGTTTCTGCATAATGAGTATACACGCTTAGAAAATTTGTTTGGTTTGGCAGTTATTGGTTTATATTTACAGGTAAATTCGGTAACGCGTTTAAAGAGAGAATCTGTAACCGTTAACCGTCTTCTTGTATCTTTGCCGAACACTGTAATTATATTTTCGCAGCAAAACTTTTAAAAGGCTTTACCGAACTTGTTAATAGAATTCTAAGCTTGTAATTATAGCTAGCTCAACACTAGTTATAAATAAGAAATCAATAGTTCCTATACAGAGTGACTTCCTGATAATAATAGAATTGTTTGACGTGAACAAGTCGTTGTCATTTTGTCATTTCGTATTGTGGTTTGACCGTCAACCGTATGACTCAAGTAGGAACTGGATTAATGATTGGCAAACCTTGTCATCTGTCGTAGTGGTCAGCTGATCTCACATATATAAAGTTTTATGACTTGAGTCTTCTTCAAAGTATTCCCTAGTCGAAGTTAATGGTGAGTGAGCAAGTTTTTTATCTGAATTTTTATTGCGTCCTTGTTCCACCAATGCAAATCAACATCCAGGAATCCCGCAAGTGACAAGGGGTAATGTCATCATTACTACAAAATTACTCAGTGAGTGCTCTTTGTTTTGTTTGTTTGTTTCGTGACCGCAGCTAATAGCTAAGGCTAGCACTAAATTTGACGTTCAACATTTAGACATAAATCTGTCACGTAGTCGTTTTCATCATCATTATCAATTAGACAAAAGCAGAACCGTTGCAAATTAAGCCAGACTCAGACCCGGGACCAGGGAATCACATCGCATCGGTCTGGGAAAATCATAAATCGTTGGATTTTAAACTCACTGTTGTGGAAATTGATAGAATGGGTGAATCTTGCATGGATGAATATGAATAACAAAACAGATAGCTTTGACTGTGATGAGATGATGATGAGTGAATAATTGAGAGTGAATTATTTATACTCAGAAAGCCTATGAAACGTATTCCTAATTATTTTATCCGTTTGAATCCGACTGCACTTCCTTTTAACATTTCCTCGCTATCGTATCGTGTGCAATAATTATACGTCAAGTCAATGTTGAATGTAACACAGGCTACCTTATTCTACACGCTTGGTCTGCATTTATGTACATACATGTACTGCATTTGGAAGGAGAGGACAGATGATTCACGCTTACTTGGTCAATTCTGATTTGTGATTTGTGAAATTTCCACTTATGCCCCCCGCCCTATGAGTTTCGTATCCGATAAACACGTATATACTACTGTAGGATTCATCCTCCTACGTTTTCCTATTCAATTTTTTCATCATTTTTATGACTCCTATGACTAGATGACGATGACGATGACAACGAAAACGACAACGACAACGACAACGACAACGATTGTGGATTCTGGTTCTGGTTCTATCTACAGTTTTGGTTCCGGCTCTAGTAAAGTTGTCGACTCGGAACAATGATGAGTGGTTGCTGATGAGTCGTTGAAAAGGAAGTAGATGAGATCGGAACTGGGATAAAATGATTGGGGAATTGTTGTCCTGTGTATACCCGTCTCTTCGGACACGGAGGACACACGCCGGCAGAGAAAACGACACGATCTACGACAGATTATAGATCGACATGGACTTGGAACTGTGATTGTGATTCAGTAGGGATTTACCATTTAGAGCGACCCAATTCCCAATTTGTAGTTTACTTCTTGAATTGATTGAGAGGGTGATTCCACGATTGTACGACTCTACCCTCCCTATCGTTCACAACACAATACCAATACTCCATGCAGCATCATCCTTATCCCTATTCCTATCTATAGATTCTTTGGTTATCAATACTTTTACCGTTTTACCGGTACATATAGTTCCTTTGGGGATGTGCTACATACCTATTCGAACATGAATGACTCCCGCATAGCAATAGCAATCGCAATCTCATTCACATTTCACATTATTTATCAGTCAGTCACTATTACTGCTACTATCTACACTGTTCCGATTTCCTCTCGTGGATATTCTTGTTCTTGTTAATGCATTCGGATCCAGATCCAGATCCAGGGTATACAATTGGACTTGTCTCATCCGTTTTAGATCTGGATCATCCATCTCTCTCTCGTTGTCGTTTTCGTTGTCACATAATGGAATTATATCTGTAGTTTCGATGTGCTTTTTCAAGGGAATTCCTTCAAAGAGAATACTTTCAATTCATTCAATGCGAATGCCGACGCGTATGCGAATAATAAAGGGAATGTGTACATAGTTTTACTCAAAGTGTATAGGTACCTACCTACATTTGTGCATATCAGCACCGAGTAAAAAAGCATATGCAGACAAACAAATGAATGAAACGAGCATGGAGAGAAGTGCACAAATGCTTTCGGTTTCGGAAGCGAAAAAATGCCCAAAAGAAAATAAGCTGATAAATGTACATATATGTAGTTTTGAGCTGAGTAGGTAAAAAGAAAAACGAAATCGAGTGCTGATGTTATGTTAAAAGAAAGGAAAAAATCTTTTTGCTTTTGTGGCTCCAAGGGTTTTCGATTTCATTTTCGGTTTATTTTGGGAAGCAACCTAAGGTACCTTCTACTTACTTTACTTATATGGTACCTATGGAGCAGCATGAAAATGAAGGGGATGAGATGGAAATACGAAATCCTCGTCAGTAAGTAGGTACCAATACCAGTTCCAGCACTAGTAAACATTAACATTAGACTTGCGTTTGAGTTGCAGTTGGTTGCTTCGTTTTTCTTCTCTTCCTATTAGTTTTGGCTTTACTTTAGTTTAGGTGGATTGGAATTGGAATCGGGATGCAGGCTTGGTACATATCACCGTGGTTTTGTATTTGTAGCTGTAGCTGTACTGTACTTTTGGTGACTGACTGACTGCTTCAAAATGAGAATGCATCACAGAGAGAGAGAGAGAGAGACGGAGACAGTGAGTGCATCCTCGTCCTCTCGTTGCACGTCTGAAGTATCCAAGGGAATTTTATTTAGTTTCGAAACCAGGGGATTGAAAATAAACTGCGGAGCATGCTGTTTTACACCATAGTTGTGTGGATAGAATGGAATGGAACGTCATGTGGTGGCTGGAAATTATGTTGTGTACTTACAAAACCAGGAGACCGACCGATACCGATACTTCTATCAAGCTCATGATACTTACTCCATGAGATATGTATATCCTCTAGTCTAGATCATGGAATGGATCACGGATCATTCATTCTACGATATCCTCCAGTATCCCATATAAGCCATGCTAGTCGTAAGTAAAAGTGCAACCGATGATTTCCAACTCCAACTCCAACTCCAACCTTTTCTAGCTCTATGTAGTTCGGTATTATTCCTAAGATTATGATTCTATTATGTGCATTTTTATTATTATTAGTGCCACTAAGGCCGTATCACATTATATTGCATTTTAGAAAATTGGATTGCATCGCAGTACATCACATCATATCACATGATGGGGTAAAAAAAATCTACTTTATAATTATGTGCTTATTATATACCTTCCTATTTCTGGTTATGACTACAAATTCCACCAAGTTGTTGCATAATGTCTGCCGACAAAAAATTCAATGAATACCGTATCTTGAGAGAAAGGAGTTAAGTCTGTAACGTCAACAGAGTAAATGACATGGACAGCTCATTATTTTTTACTCTGACATTCCCCTAGGTATTTAGATTACACATTATGTAGGTATTTCATCGAAGAAATCCACGATTCAGATCCGGCTCCAGCACCAGTCTGGTTCTGGTTTCGGTTAATTTTGGAAGGGGGGCACTATGTATAGATTTGATGATTAGAAGTGCACTGATATACAGATAAGCATTCCATTTCCACTTCCACAATAGTAGGTAATATATAGTGTATATGTGGAAGCTGCTTTGTAATAAAAAGTCAGTTAAAATGTCTCTTCCCGCTTTTTACTAATTAGATGTGATGGGATGTGCGATGCACTCGTCGGTCGTGAGTTCGTGAGTCGTGTTGTGTTGAGCGAGCATAAGCATTGAGTTGAAGAGCGCTTATATGTCATGTCGATGTCATGTCATAGTCGTTCTGGGTCCAAATGACCATTTGAATGCAAACATAATAGCCCATGTCGAAACTATTATTCCCTTTACAGAATCTTCTGGGTATTTAGATTGGAGATAGGTAGACCCATAGGAAATCATATCTGGATTCTTTTCCATCGAATATACCTAAGTTCCCTTGCCTTCCATGTTAGTGACTGACTGACGCTGATGCTGACGCTAAGTAGCTATACTTTCGTTGCGTTTCGTTATCATTGTCATGAATGAATTTACAATTTACCGTTTGTATTAAATTACTTGTACTTGCACTGCTTTGTAAATTTCCTTCATTCACTTGTACCTGTTCCTTGTACTGGTCCCGTGCTTAACATAACTTTTAAAATACAATCTTATACAATGACTAACATCAGCATCATCAGCATCAAGGAAAACGAAACGAGAATGACAATGACAATCACAATCACAATGACAATGACTCGAGTAAGTCCAGGTTTTTTCACCAGTTTTAGTCTTCGCACTCTGCCTCTACCTGCTATCAAACCTGTACCTGTCCCTATATAAACTCATTTTCTTCCATTTTTTCCAGCAACTTTTACGATTTCACCGAATGCACTAGAACTGGTGCTACTGATAGTGCGTCTTTGTCGTTTATCAGAAACAATCTCATTAATCGACCTCGTCAGGTTATTTGACATTTCATTTGATGATGGTTATAATGCAAAGTTTAAGTGCATTTTCCTGGGTTCTGGCTTGGTTTGGCTTTGGCTTTGGGTTTCAGCCAGAATCAGCAGAAGCTAGAACCGAAGACCGAAGCCGAAGCCGGGGCCGGATCAGAATGGATGGCGATGCGAATGAATTGGTTTGGTTTGAAGTTACATCGTGTAAAATAGAGTTGAAGAGAAGGTAAAAGAGGAAAAGCCATTTGTAGGTGGGTAGTGGGTCTACACGTAATTACCTACATAGTAATGCTCGTAGTTTGATATACCTATAGACTATAGATATGAGACACTTTTGCTTTTATTCTTGAACGTGATGTCGTACGTCGTCTCCCTTTCCTCGATGAAACTAATGTCTTTGCTCCATCTCTATCAGTGACTGTGACTCTGACTGACTGTGACTCCATATCCCCTCCTTGTTTGCTTTCATTCAGAGCAATCGTGGCTTTTCGTTCGTGTTCACGTCCTAATTGCCACTCTTCTCTTTTCTCTCGTATTATTCTTGCTATCACGACGACGACACGACAACGAGTCTCCTACAAATACAAATACAGATACAGCTACAAATCGTATATCTACCTCCACTAAGTGTATGCTGTCTAGGTCCTGTCCCATTTCCACTTCTAGATATTTGTGGTTCCTATTCCAGCGTAGGTGTGGATTATGGCAGATAGTCCTATACTAATATCCGACTGAAAGGGATAAGCCAAGGGAGCTGATTGAGTTGAGTTGAGTTTCCCTCTAAAGATAGACACTATTAGTATTTACTATGCCTTGATTTTCCTTTCATTCTCATAATTAATAGGAAGGTTTATATCTGTGGAATATTTAAGTGGGTCCTACTTCGGGACTTCGTCGTGCTTACCTTCTCCCATCTCTCTCTTCTCCCATATCTTTTTTGCCTTTCCCTAGTTAGAGGTGCGTTTGGGGACGAATTGTTTTTACAATTGTAGTCACCCCCACGCATGAATGGTATTGTAATTGCAATTATTTGTCGCACTAGTGTACATAAAGTGTAAGTGCAGGGAAAATCCTTTTACTGATATTTTCCTAGTTTTAGTTTACATAGAAAGAGAGTAAGAGGCTTGTGTTGTAGCTGTCGTTCTTCTTGTCACTATATGTCTTGAGAAAAGTTGACTCTGATTCAGATCCAGTTCAGATCTGTCGTTTAAAAAAGATGTTTTTCTTTCCAAGTTAAGGTTGTGTTCTAACAAAACCAAGGAAATGGAGCATACCTATCTAGAGAGGTGCGGCGGAAGGAATTGGATTGGATTGGAATTGGAATCTAAGAACTTCTAAACTCAAAGAAGAGTGACTTAGATTTATGCATTGGGTAATTGTATATCTCTCCCAGTAGAATGTAGAAATGGAGAATGTCGAAGTGAACGTCGAAGCATATCGTATGAATTTATTAGTCTCTCTTTTTTTATTTTGCACAAAAACTCCTGCTCAAGTGATGGGCAACAGCAAATGGATATGATAGTGAAGGAGTCAGAGTGTGACTCTGCCATCTTTCTGTTTATTGTTTGGTTCCGAAGGAGTGTGATTTTCAGGCCAGGCCAGACCAAGCCAGGCCAGGGTAGTATGTCAAGTCAAGTCAAGTCAAGTCAAGTCAAGAATGGTAGTATTCTGGTAACACAGATCATCTAGGAACCAAATCCACATCCAAATTCAGATTGAAAGTCAAACCCAAGCCCAAACCAAAATCCAAATCCAATCCTACCGACTTATTTATCCCTGTATATTCTTTCTCTGTTTCGGAGAACGAGGATCACAAATCCTGCGAACTGCTAACTGCAGCTGAATTCGAAGCTGAAGCTGAAACTAATGCCGAAGCCGAAACTAAAGACTTTCTGGAATCAAACTCTGCGAATGAAAGTGAATCATGGGATGGTATGGAGAAATGTACATGGGTAGGTAGATACATACAGAGATACTGACGATAGATGGATCGTTATCTGTCTTGTCATTTAGGGATAAATTGGCCACGATTTATTTGCTCGTTCCTTTTCACACGCTTGTTATTTTCTCGGCTCTATTATTGCCATTGACACTCCACTCCACTCTCGCATGGTGAATATCTTTGGAATTAATTGAGGAGATGGTAAACTATAGTTACTGTGATACAGTAACTATAGTGCACGTGGAGTCGAGTCCATGCGGGTTTTTCTCTCTGTGTTTCCAGTTCCAGCTATTTTCACTACCACTATGGCCATGCCATGGTGGTAGTGAAATAGTATTCTGATGTTGATCTTGATGCTGATGGTGGTGTGTAAAAGAATTGGACGCGGGCGACCGGCATCACATCATCGCATTGTATGGTGTGGTGTGGCATGGCAATAGAAATGCTGATGCTGATGCTGATGATGATGGTGATGATGATTGAGGCGAGAATAACGTGGAAAAGATCACAACAGGGAAGAGAATAGAATGGTAGGGAAGTTAACACGGAATTCGTATTCGTATTCGAATTCGACTTGCCTCCAATTAGTGGGCATTATGAGGACTGAGGCTGATGTATAGCTTTCCAGATGGATAATGAAGGGTATAGATTTAGAGATGAGATACGACGGTAGAACCAACCGTAATAATCGTCCATAATACAGTCACTCCTTTGGCCTGACTTCGGAATACGAATACCTCCTCGTACCGATGCGGTACAAATAATGCATAATGGGAAGATGGTAGTCGAATAATACAATACAAATGTAGCACGAGGCACGGAGGTTCACATTTTATTATTCACAGATTTCGTATTCGGACGATAGCATCGCATCCCATTGCATCGCACTTTACCTAATTGTAGGGCTGTGTGCATTACCCTGTATTATGGTTTCAATTACCCTCCCTTGATTTATGTAACTGTGTTGTGTTAACTGAGGTGGTTGTCTATTCACTAGCATTCAGTATTCACTTGACTGACTCCACTGCCCTATACTTTATTAACTTGCCTACCCAAATGTTGATATGTACCTTGGTACATACATTTGTAGGCCATCTATATGGACTACATAATACGAGTACTACTGACATGTAGAAACCAAAGCTGGAAAAATAAATCGCGTTTTGACAGTCAAGTGGGCGCTGATCTGACGCATAAAAGAAGAGAGCAATTTACACACAAAAATACCAAAAATGATTTAAGTCCTGCTCTCGGAATTTGAACGACCCGCAACAGTAATAATAACAACAACAACAACAACACGCATGAGGGTTATTAGAATTTAGAATTTTTATCACGAGTCTTGCAGAGCAAATAAAATCGATTAGCATTTGTAATTTGTTGTGCTATTTTATGTAGACAGTTATAACTATAACATGATTTGTGAGTTAATTGGCAATATCAATATCAGTCACTATCGTTAGTCCATGTCATTAGCATTTTATACACAAATATTTAAACTTCAATGCAATGTGCATAATGCAATGCTAAGAACCTGCTTGTGCTTGTGCATGTGTTATTGTTTTGTTTTGTATTGCTGTTTCCATATTTGAAAATGGTCTAATAGTTTTCATCAATTTTCCCGCTTCCCTCGTGTACTATTATTATTAGTATTATTACTTTGCACTGAGACCAGACCACCAGACTGAGCTACAGGCAGACTCGAGAGCCAAGACCGAAACCGAGAGATGGTAATTGAAATCTGCCATATATTTTTCAATCTGTATTTGGTTTAGCTATTTTGAAAAGTGATTACCACAGTTAGTTTAGTTTTCCTTCGGAGCTTGTGGAGCCGATAGTAAAATATTTGGGAGACACATCATGGGAAGGAAGAATAAGATGGTTGCCTCTCTCTCTCTCTCTCTCTCTCTCTCTCTGTCTCTGTCTCTCTCGCGGCATCGTAAAAATCGAGGTTGTCCATTTGATGAAAATTTATACACCAGGGCACACCCAGACCAAAGGATTTTTTGCGCTATGGTTTCCCATGCCACGCACTTTCCATTTCCATTGCGATCCCCAGTTATATTCATATAGGTAGATAATATGTGTGTAAAATTCGTATCTGTATTTATACCCGTATCGACAGCGGCATCGGTTAAACTTGACTTGCTTTGACATTAGACGTGTACTCTAAGCCCATACATATATTTAGTGTCCTCTCGGACTGAAACTAAGCTGAACTAAGGATTTTGGTTTTGGTTTCGGTGTTTCTGTTCACGAATATTTTTGCGTTTCCCAAGAAATCCTTTGAGCAAAGAAGAAGACGCCTGAAGTTGGGGTTAAAGTTATTTCCATGTGGTCATACATTAAATTTTTGCATATTCCTTTTCCAAAGAAGTTTGACTTGGCTGGACTGGAATGGAACTGGGTGTCTTGACTTGTGTAAGAAGGAAGAAACAAGATGTTAGTTAAGTTAGGAGAGGCTATGTATGTGGAAATGGCAATGGAAGCAGATATAGTAGTGGCATAAGTTTAAGCTCAGTTAAGAAGCTTAAAGTATGAAGATGATGATCATGCTTTGGTTCATTGGGTTTTAGTTGATAGTTATTCAGGGTAAACCAAAGTCAAAGCTAAAGCGGTAGCCANGGAACTGGGTGTCTTGACTTGTGTAAGAAGGAAGAAACAAGATGTTAGTTAAGTTAGGAGAGGCTATGTATGTGGAAATGGCAATGGAAGCAGATATAGTAGTGGCATAAGTTTAAGCTCAGTTAAGAAGCTTAAAGTATGAAGATGATGATCATGCTTTGGTTCATTGGGTTTTAGTTGATAGTTATTCAGGGTAAACCAAAGTCAAAGCTAAAGCCGTAGCCGTAGCCGTAGCCATAGTCATAGCCATAGCCATGTCCATAGCCAAAAACTATCTCAGAGTTTGCTGTCTCTCTCTTTCTACATACAAGACAAGAATGTGTGGATGTTTGTATGTGACGACTTCTCGAGGTTGTAAAACTCAGGAAAGCTCATCTTGCAGATACTTATGGTTATGGAAATACCGAGTGGGGATGATTTATTCGACTGTGAATGTTCTGTTCAGTTGACTTGCCTTGCCTTGCTTTTCCCTCCTGTACCATTGCATCACATTGGATTGCATCGCATTGCTTTACTTTGCTTAACACTGGCGGATTTGCTGAGCCAAAGGCTCACGTATTTATCTTTGGAGCCAACAGAGTGAGAATGTAAATAGACTAGGTACGACTCCGAGTCACTAGTGAATCCCATTAGAATGTGGGAGAGGGAGGAAATCCATACAAGCAAGGAGAGGATGAGATGAGAGTAGGAATATATTCGGTGACCCTACCCCGGATCATCTACTGCACCAAGCCAAGATTTACTCACTATTAGTATTAGGTACACGTGAATTGGTCTCATCTCATCTCATCTCATCTCATCTCATCTCATACATACCATGGCCAGAGCGGGATTGTCTCAATCCACCATACGATGCGAATGAAGATAAGTAAGTACCTACAAGAGTAGATATGACAGTCCACATGCCCATGACATTAGCACATCATTCCCTTATATAAAAGTACTTATCTCAAGTGGTTTTGCGAATTTTTTCTATTATTTTTGCTGACTGGAAATCCGTCATGGGCTTGCTCGCCGAGATTGAATTGGAATGGATGTGAGATGTTTTTTTCTCTTTTCTGCAAAGCGGATCTTCGTCTACTATGTATACCTATATGTAGGAATGTAGTTCTCTGGTTCTTTTTCTCTGGACAAGGATTTGTTTGTCTTGGTCTTGGTTTGGTGTTTTTTCCTTTCGTCTACAGTATCAATGCCAATGTCATTGCAATCCTACGATACAGTGCTTATTTTTGAAAAAGGGATAATCGTGCTGGTTTGGTTTTGGTGCTCGTGTTCATGTTTTTACGCCGAGGTTGAGCTGAGGATGGTGGGGCTGTGAGTGAAATCTTGACGAATGTAGAGACTTAGAGACTTATAGCGTCGGGGTGCGTGTACAACATTTCATTTTGATTTTGAATAGTTTGAACATGTGATGGAAAGCTTGAAAGCTTCCCTTGGCTTCTTTTAAGAGGATGAGCTGTGGGGATTTAGTGCCTTCTCACAACTTGACAAGTTATGCGTATCTATTATTTTGTCTTCTTAGGCTTACATTATTATACTGACATGAGTTTTTATATACCTCTACATAGGTACCTATATATACATCTTATACTTTGATAAGACGCTCACTACTTATCGTTAGATCCTAGATCTACTTACCTACTAGTAGTTTCCACTTTTTTTATAAATACTTATGTGTTTTAGCCGGAAGGAAATAGTGGTACAGATAATGTGGGATGTTTTTGATGCGGTAGTGAAAGAAATGATGCGATGTTTACAAAGTATTAGTCTCAGTATTTTGATATGTTTTACTATGCCACGCATATGACTTTAGATATTAGGAGAGTAAGTCAAGAGGAAAGAAGTATGGATTGTATATTAAATTGCATTGCATTGCATTCCATTGCATTCCATTGCATTACAACACATTTCAGGCTTGTACTTGTACAGAGGTGATGTAGGAAGTGGAAATGGAAATGGAAGCAGAAGCTGAAATGCCACGAAGTGAAGTAAAATAAAATAAGGGGATGTGTCAACTGTTGTTTAGAAGATTGTTTTTATTTGAAAAGTTTCCTGGAGTTGCTTCCTTATTGCTTGGGTTGGAATAGTGTGGAGCATTGGTATTTGTATTCGTATCCGTGTCCGTATTCGGTACTCAGGATCAGAGTCACTCAGTGTGTGAGCTGACGTGATGCTGATCCTGGTCCTGATGCTAGTCTTAGTCTTGGTAAGTCTCCTATGATACTGCATTAGGTTGCATTGCAGGGGTGTAATAATTGAATTTCCGGCTGTCGAAAAATGTATCAAGTATAATAGGAAAGTTGGTATGGAGTTGAATGAATTAATTTGCTCTCTTTTCCAATTTTCTCCATGTCCTGCCACTCCACTGTGTTTCATTACTCTGTACTTTATTGTACTGAATTGCATTGGTTGGTTGGAATATTCAATTTTCGGCTGATAGGATGGTCGCGGCTGATACAAATAGAGATGGAGATACTAATAGACGGAGGGAATCTGCAGGAGTGCATTTTGCCAAGTCAAGCCAATTCAAGTCGCTCTCATTTTTGTTTTCGTGTTCATCCTTCTTACAGCACAGCAGAGATATAGAGTCAAAGTGGCAAGGAAATTAATGGCCTCCTCCCACACACGGATCCAGTGTGTATATCGGTACGACGCATAAAAGAAACCTTTGCTTTTGCCCTTACGGTAGTGCAGTAGGTACTAACTCATATCATTGTCATATATCTGTAATAAGCACGGTGCCTTTGTGTCCTTTTCGATACCATATGATTTTGTCTTGTGTTACTCTCCATATCATTTCACTCATGGTCATGGTATCTCTCTCCGTATGTATACCCACGTGGCATCCGATTCCGATTCCGAAAATGAAAACGAATCCTGGTAGAACGGAAATACGGAAATTAAATGGATGAGCCAAGCCAAGCCAAGTGAAGTCAAGTCAGACTAGGAGAAGGAGAAGAGCGATCTAAGGGATTCTGACGTGGCGTTGTTCACAGTGAAATGTATCTTTGGAAGGAGAGAAAGAGAGAAAGAGGAATGGAGGAAAAACAGAAGAGAGATAAGCTGACCGTACACGATGTGGTCTTGTAATGCTTGAATGTAACACGGAGTAAATGAGCGGGAAGGAAATGATATCAGACTGCAGAATCTCTCTTCACTTAATTGGATTGGCTTTGATGGTAGTTGAAAATGTGATTGAGTCTTGAGTAAAAGTCGGACCACCCATTTTGACCTTATTTTTAGCTTTTCTCAAACTTTCCCACTTTACTCACTTTGTCTCTCCCAAACTGAAACTAAAGCTCATCGGAATACTCAATGTATACCGGCCGTTAACGTCCTGGTCCTATGTACATAAGACTGACGGGATCCAGTAGCATGTGGACGTCGATTCATTCCCTTCGTTCCTTCCATTCCATTCCATTTCATCCCATGAAGACTATCAAATGATAAAACACAGCATCGGGATGGAAATCCAGATCGAGCGAGATCGAGATCGAGATCGAGAACGAGGTCTGCGGTGTGCTAACCAATTAACTCGCAAAACAGCAACTCGTACTTAATTCTGTCGCCGAAACCAATACGTTTACTTTGCTCCCAATATTTATGGCTTCAATTAAATGTGACAATTAACAGATTGCTTTGCAAATTTCCGACTAGCGAGAGTAGACGGGACAGAACGGTAGAGGAGACAGCCATGTCTTGTCCTGTCTTGTCTTGTCTTGTCTCTTGCATGTGAAATTAAATGACGATGATAGTGATAGTGATGAGAAAGTCTGGTTCTGGGACTGTATGTATGTATTTGTAGTCATCAGCACTGCTTCCATAATTCTGATAAATCGTGTTTCATCATCCATCAAAATAGTCTCGTGCCATGAACAGAACTGAAACAGAAACAAAGTGTGCGCGTTCGTCTTCCTCTGCCCTCTCAAGTGTATTACTATTAGTAGTTTATAGCCTAGGAGCATAAAATGCACTGCTGCATCACTTAGTATCCCTGTGCATACAAATTACGATTATGACTCTGCATTTATCTCTGTCGTGTCTTGTCTTCCACGCTCGCATTGATGTATGTACAATCGTCAGTGTGTGGCGTGGAGTTGGAGGGAGGTTCTTTGGCTGGAATACTGTATACTATATACCTATTACAGATAATGTTAGTATATTATACTCTTACTAATACAAATATAAACATGAATGCATGGGGAACGGACTGGAGTGATTGTGTACAAGGATTTTTGGTCACTGCTCCTGCTCTATCTAAAATGTGTATGATTTGCTACATTTTTCGCAGGAGTGGAGTGGGTGACAGAGGATTAGAAATGTATTCTGTATATGAGGCTTTAAGCGAAGCGAAGTGATAGTGGAGGAGAGGGGAAAGGGAAACTGAACTGACTGAAATGAGTGAAAAAATGTCAACATGATAGATGTTCACATGCTCATCTCGCTCATTCTCTTTTTAACGAGAAATGACGGCAAATGCAACTTGTTCTTGCTCCTGTTCCTCTTCCTTCTTCTTTCCTAGAACTAGCATCAGAATCCGAATCCGAATCCGAATATTTGCTCCATCACATTACATTCCTCTTTCAAATCCATTTGGATGTGTCACTCGACCACTATTTTCTTGATTTCCTTTGAAGCACTTAGGCGTGCTTAAGTAGACTTTTGTATTAGCATTAAGGCAATAGCATTAACATTTCCTCTTGCTTCCTTTCACCACATAAGCTCTGCACATTTACACATTCACACTTTTTCCATCTCCCCCTTAAATACGCTAGTGCTGTAGAACCTATATTATGTATCTACGTCCACCATATTATTATTATTCCACTTCATCTCCATCCCATCTGCTCAAGAAGACGCAATTGCATAATGTAATGATGCTGTATTCCTCGTCTTCTGCTTGATCTCATTAAACTAAATGGTTTTGTAGAAACAAGTTCTACGAAATGTATTGGTCTTGGAAGCTCATTGAACACTAGCAAAAAAGTGTCTTTAATGTACGTAGGTAGGTAAACAACAAACTACAACAATAGTAGTGGAATGTACGATGAGCAGATTAATTGTGGTATGGTGGATGATGGTACAGCTGTTTTAGCTTCAGCAATGTAGATGTGCACACATACTTTTATTATTCCTGTTCCTACCTTTCGAGGGAGGCTTGGGAGTAGCCACAGTTGTTATTGCAACTGTATATTGTAATTTTTGATAAATCGTCATAAATTTCCTGCTTGTGTGATGTGATGGTGTGAGCGAGCGTGTTGGAACGAAAATTGGAGGATTCCACGCGGGAGAAGGCATTAAAGTAATATGTATATACTTGTAATAACACTATTTGTGGAAGTCCACTACCTACTGCAGTGTAAAGCAATGTCAACAATTTCATAACCGAGTCATTATTTCATCCCACACCTTCCTTTCCACAAATATAACTTCGACTGTACTCTGTAATATTGTATCCTGAAGTTATTTGTGGATTCCAATTCCCAATTCAATTCTATTTTCCTTGGAAGCAATTGCAGTCTTTTAAGATGCACGTCATAATATTACAATGCAGTGCTCAATGGACTTGGAAAAGTTGAGATGCATTTCTAGGAAGATCCGATGATATTCACGATCGTGGCCATGACCGTGGCCCTGGCCATTTATGCGTCTACCAACTGCTGTGGTATGGTACAGGACAATAATGAGAAGAGCAGGCGAGTAATGATGGGAATGGTTAGGTATCCCTGCAATTGCACTCGGAAATAAAGGGGCATAGAACGCCGAGTATAGTCGTAGTAATAATAGTAAAAGTGAATGAAATAAAGAGTTTGAAAATTACATGGGTAGAGTTCTTTCAATTCAGCACAGCATAATATACTACCTAGTATATGGTACAGACACTGAAGTAGCGAAACACGGGACCGGTGTAGAAAAATAATGTAAAGGTGCGGTTGGTTAAAGTTATGAATGTTCCATGGTATAGCATGGCTTTCCTATGATTGCTGTACTGTAGCTGTGGTTCTTGTCCTGTCCTGGTCCTGCCTTCCTTACATAGATAATTGTTTAATACACCTACAGTCTACAGATATAGATATAGTCTATAAGCCAGCACAGGTCTTGGTATGAAAATGAGAGTGTGTAGTACCTACCTACATAATGGAATGGACCAACTAAGTTTGAGTTGATTGCAAATGTGGGGTGTAACCGGAAAGCGTTTTCCGGTCGCATGTGGTTTTACTTTTGAGAGTTTTT
>JAAXYX010001523.1:0-22412 GCA_036851915.1 Ptenothrix huangshanensis | reverse complement strand
GTAGTATTTTTAGTGAATGCATATAGCCTCTTTTCATATTAAGTATCGGTGCATTTAGCCAATTTTCATTTTAACGAAAAATGCATTTATCTCTTTTTCACTCTTCAACGACGATATGTAATGGTTTGCCTCGTCAAGGATGCTTTGCATGCTGCTAAAATCTGTCTTGAAGACGAAGTAAGTACCAGTCATCAGAAGAAGTTGCTTGGACAGTCGGTTGGATATTGCATAATCATACAAATTTCTTTAGGTAAGAGATGAGTCCTACTCCACTCCTTTCTTATAGCCGAATTCACACTTGACGTCAAAGCTAAGAGTAATAAAATGTTCTCACTTCTCACCTGCAGATTTTCCCTTTCACTTCGTTGAGGTTTCATCGTGACTTCATGCGTCGACTGTCGTCTTCAAATCGTTCTCTAGTCGTTAGTTGCGGTCGTTAGTCTTATGCCCGGAAAGTCGAGTGGTCGGTGTGGTGAAAGGTTGGCGTGGTTGATATCGGCGTCAGTTGGCGCTCGGATGACGAGAAGGAAGACGAGTCTTATCGTTAGAGAACGAGTCTAATCTTCAGGGCAGTGCGACGAGATGCGTCGAAATCTTGTTACTTCACAATTCCTTGGGCTTTCAGATTAAATATTTAATAATGATAATTTTCTTGATCTCAATCGCTTCAAGCTTTTAACGCTAAATTCAACGCTTCACTTCACACCCAATGAAATGAACATGAAGGGCCTTGTTTCAGCACTCTTAGCAAACTTGTTCAAGTCAAACGCGGAATCTTTTGAAATGAATTGAGACCTAGATGTGGAATGAAGAGTGGGACTGAGGACACAAGCCAAAATCAAGATGGGAGAAACACCAAACCGAGTAACTAGACTTCCTGACAAGGTTAAACTATATGTGCAATGTAGACCACTTGAGTTATCTCTTATCTTCCCTTATAAACCACTCCTTCACACGCCATCAACTGTTTAATCTTGTCTTTAGGAGCACGAAGAGCTACGATTTCGTGTGCCGACAACTGTGGGGTAAGCACCATAAAATAGACCACAAAGCTTGGGCTCCGTCAGTTTTACTTCCTCCAGAGCTTCCTACTATCAACTTATACGTCTTCTAATCATGAATGGGCATGAAAGACTACAAATACCTACCTATTATCAATTCTAAGAGTCATGTAAAACTAGTACGACTGGCGACGACTCTGTATATTGCTACCAGAACAAGGTCAGATTATTCATACTATGCGATTTACTATGCAAATTTCTCACCCTCTTCATCTCTCGTTCTTATCCACAAGTTTCCGTTACCGGGACCTTCACTGTTAACACTTTCGGAAATCTAGATCGGAACGAATGTGCTCGTAAAGAGCTGCACATTGCATCCATTGACACTGAAAAACTTTGTAGTGTGAACTGTGAACCGGTTCCAAGAATATTTACGTATCAGGAAAGGGAATGGCTTGCAAATTGAAAATAATTACAAATTCGAATTTGTTTGCTAAATTCTCCAGCTTTAATTTTATTCAGCCTTTGACCTTTTCAATTTTCCACGTGTCTGCCCAGCCTGTCTCTCGCACTTCTAACAAGAAATTCAAAGCTGTCTTTATTTACCCAACTCCTTTCAAAAGTAAATGGAAATTCAGTTGATTAAATCACTGCTGGTTTACTATTCCTAGTCTCTGTGCGAGCACGTACATGCATCTACATGTAAACACAATCATGCATACAATTCCTTCTAGTTATCCAAAGTTTACACATAACAGTGAAGCAAATTGTTCCATATTTTTCACAGGATAGGCTTCTACTTTTAACTTTGGGCTCCCACTCATTTCATTTACTAGCTCCATTCATTTGCTCATTAGTTAAGATCTGATAAGATTTGATGAGATTGACCGAAATTCCTTTCAGGTAATATGTAGCATTGTCCTGGCGGCTGTTTCGGGTTGAGTGCTTCAACGCTGGCAGTTCAAACTGCCTTATTGGTTTACAGATAGACACTTGTTCATATATAGAGGTAATATTTGCGGGGGCTAGATAAAATTATCTGCCTTGAGAGAAAAACTGTTGGAAATCAGAAAAATTGTACCCATGTGTGTATTTGAGTTCAAAGATTGCCTGCCCATTCCATCGTGTACCCTAAAATTGTTTGTGTCCGAGATATCTGTAATTACAAATGAGAAATGGTTCATTGTGTCCGACCTATGCTGAACTACATGATCACAGTCTCACTTAATTCATTTCACGCTATACAATTTCATCCAGTATCCACGGATCCAAAGAGGCTAGACTGCTGTGACATTTTTCCTTGTCCAAGCATACATAGGTACACCTCCTAGTTTTCCTGGGTAGATTAAATGCTCTCTTTTATATTCCATCCGGTCTCTAGTCATTGATGCATTTAGTTTAGTTTAGCAAGTGTGTAGATATAGAAGCCGTAAGGAAATTCAAATGTCTATGCCCCTACCTATATTCATAAATGGAGTTCGTTAAAAGCTTTGTAGTACAATCATGAACCATGAATATTGTTATAATATAGTCTTAGTACCTATAATTATATGCACAGGCTACGGAATGGGAGCAGTAAGCAATAACAGAACAGCATGTTCCTTGCTTCAACGAAATAAAAAAGATGGAAAAGTACATTTGTGAATATGAATAAATGTAGGAATTACAATTAGATACTAAGCTCAGAATTACATTACTACTTTTATAAAAGATAAATGGGCCTAGACCTACTTTGGCTATGATGGTGGTTTCGGCTTGAACTTTCCTCAAAATACAATTAGGCAATCCGAAATCCATTACGTCCAACTTATCAAAATTTCAAATTGCATTGCGTTTTGTCCCATGGGGTTTGCAACTATTATGTGTCCGAGCGGAAAAGCCATTACATGCTTCATTTCTAGAAAATACCCACCCTCTTTTTTTGAATTGCCTGTGAATTAGAATAGATAACTACAATTTGGGTTTGGTTTGGTTATCCCTTTGGATACGAGTGTACGCCTATAACTGTAGTCAAATGTGTGAACGTTAAATTAGGAATTATTAGCATTAGATACATACATGTGGGAGTCAAAGGATTGATACAAGTTGTGAGTCTTGGAAAACTTGAGCGTTCCCATTACTCTCGTTATGACGGCTACTACTTTTGAGTAGCATAAATGCACACCCATCTTCCACTCTACAGAATACAGATACAGCTGTCGATGAAACATTTCATAAGTAACTGCCCATTCCAATCCTTACTGCGTGGAGCACAAAGCATACATGTACTGCCTACCACAGAATCCACCACGTCGCCACTCCAGGATAACCGGAGAAAACGGCCACAAAACGTAAAATGACGTGATGTAAAATCCATAAATTTTAAACGACGATTCGTTCTCTTGAGAATGGGGATTTACACGGCTGGAGAGGAAGAATGGAATCAATACGCAGAGGTTAACTGTCTCAGAGTTTATCATTATATACAGCAGAGCAGGCATTGTGTGGACTATAAGTTGAAGTTGAAAACTATCTTTTTCCCTTCCAAAAGTCACATTCTCAAGGAGTGAATGGGGCGGTAAAAGATGGATATGGAAAATAAAAAAGTTGCTGGAGGGAAAGAAAGACGAAATGAGAATGAAGAGAAGCACCAAATTAAACAAGAGTTGAGGTAGAACGAAACGTACCTACGGGTATTAATACTACACTTTGGAGTGACTGCACCAGTAAAATGCTTTTGGCTGTTACTTTCTGTGATGTACTCATACTGGTACTGGTACTGGTACTGGTACCGTGCTCACTTCTCCAACTGGATTACATCTGCGAGCACTCGAGGAGAAAGAGAATGTCCATATTAAAATTTAGGTGTGTGGAGGTATTTTAAAGTCAAATTTAGAGCAGTGGATGCATATGAAGGGAGGGAGAGAGGTACCATTTACCTGTATGAACGTAAAAGTATAAAACAATGTCGTTGAGAAGGTGTTTCTCTCGGCAGCTCCCAGTGACAATCTGTAAGGTGAACATGGCATCTCAAGTCTGCGAGGACTAACTTCTAGTCATGTTAGTCCCCAGAAGGATAAGTTGGTTCTTGGCTGTTGACTGTTATTAGTGTCATTGGTGAGGGAACTGTCAACAGTTCCACTCATAGAGAAAACTTGCAGCAAGCCCATGCCGAAACATCCTCTTTATCTTTCTCCTGGTCTCCACTACGCTACGGTCTCGGGTTTGGTCTCAGTTCGGATGAAAACTTGGCGCAGTAGTGAGGTAGACGGGGATGGGTAAAAAATCCTTTGTCACATCTACTTGTGTATACATTTTATAATCATCTGACAAAACAAGCATTTTTCCTCCAAAATATGTGTATTTCCCACGTCCTATTACCATTCATCTATAAATATCTGTACACACAAAACGGGTCTAAATACAAGTAACCTCTCCTTTAGAGAGGCTCAGTTGAGATAACATTTTACAATGGCATAGCTGAATGAAAGCATGAAGCCTGCGGCTATGAATAGAATTCATACACAGACCGAAAAGACCTTGTGGCTGAAGCTTATGGTTTTCATGGGTACATTATAGGTTTAAATATATTCTATGCATTTATTATGATGTGAGATGGCATGTATATTTACCTTAGAGGGTGTCTGTGATATGTTCACGTTCTGGGCATGGAATAATTCAGATTGCTACGCACGCACTGTTGACTGTCAGGAGACGTAGATGTCGAAAGTACAAGGTAGAAGGAAACCAAAGGATGTCCCAATATGTGGAGTAAATGTATCAAGATGCCTATAATGTCTTTTGCCTAGTCCCATGTTAAGTAGCCCACAACTCCCCTTCTGCTGTAGAGTACCTGAAGCTACAAAAGTACGCCGCCGGACGTAAGTATTTGAAGAGGCTGCAGATAGTGAAAATACACGTTTTCGAGTTCTAGGAGGACTGAAAATTGTGCTTTCCCATGCCAAGATGCGTTTTACGTATGTGAAAACAGAAAGCAGAAAACCAAAGAAGACTTCATTCACCTCTCTACCTACGTATCAGTACCTACCTCCTTACATTTGTATATTATATCTATCTACATGGCACAAACGCTTATAGACCCAAAGACGATGAATCTTATTCCACTGCACACACATTTTCATAGTTATGGACTTCGAGAAAGATCAATTTCAAAGAGCACACAGCTTAAATTGTCTTCTATTCTTCTTGACGAATGTATACAGTGTGCAACTGTGTAAGAAATAGTTGTAGTAAGTAATAGGCAATGCAGGCAACCAGTGTAGATAAGTTAAGTAGCAGGAGCACGAACTGGTTGAAGGATAGCATAAAATACCACACATGCATGCAATGACAAGACCCATGACCATCTCATGCCACTCACATCACATCAATACGGACTTTTGGTCCAAACCCAATATTTTATTGCTAGAAGCTTTCTTGATTTTGATGTTGATTGGAAATGAGAGAAAATGCTGAGGGGGGATAAAAAAACAAAAAATGTTTTCCGACGCCAACTCGACCTGATGTCTGCTGTCTGATGATTATGATTATATCTGACAGACTAGCCGCATGAGAACATGCTAGTGAAACGTATAGGTATATACTGAATTCTGTGTAGACTGAATGGAGAGTTATTTGCACTGCTGTCATCACATTCCACGCTCCTATACTTAGGTCCATCTTAATGCACATAATACACCAACTCTCTAACTGGCCCACCAAAACCAAACCACCTTACTTATTACTGTAGTAGTCCGTCTTTGTATTTTTTAGACTTTTGTAAAGCAATAGCATGTCCGCCGTTGAAGAACCAGAAGTGCATTAGGCCCCGTGCTGAGCACAGTGAATGCTTAGCGTAGAGCAATAACATTAGCATTCTGCTTAAGGGGCCTAATGCCCTTAGTATATTTTAGTTCTTCAACGACCATGTCATTAATGATCACTTACCCAAGTACGGTTCATTTAGCTCCTGAGAATCAGCGTACAAGGCAGACACAGGGACAAACAGACCTCGGGGAAACTACTGAACTAATTACCTCGATGCCACTGCTTTCAACAATGTATAGGTGTATGTATTCCTAAGTATGTATGTCCACGTACCATTAAACTGTTACATCATTTCAAAGAAATGTTGGCAAATGGATCATTACCTATAGGTAATTGTATTGTACGACTTCCCACAATTCACATTACTACATATTAGCTTTGTCGAGCCATTGAGAAGGTTCATGCAAGTTGAGATTAATTTTTTAAAAATCATTTCAGCATTAACATTAACATTTAGAGATCGAAAGTCAAAGAGACGTCAGTTAGTCACGAATGCATCTGACCAGGGACAATATGAAGTTTACATAGCACCACTTTCACCTCAAGTCATTGCTCCCCGGTCTCGAACACGGATATTGAAACTTGAAACATGTATGTACATCGGTATTCGGAATATACCTATATCGTTTGATAAGAGGTGAGTAAACAGAAGAGTGTAACCTGTGCAGGGCGGAGTCAATAGAGGTTAGACAGAAGAGTGTAGGATTCTGGAGGGCGGGAGCATTGGAGTCCGGAATTCGATGACAGTTGAATTTAAAGGTGCATTGAATTCGGAGCACAGGATTAAAGAGTATAAAGACCATGTAGACAAATTATAATATATTCTATAACATATATATATATATTATATTATATTACATTACATTATATATATATTATATTATTATAATAATATAATATATCTAGATTAAAATTGAATAAAATTAAATTGCTACCCATAACTCTATTATTTAGTTCTAATGCGCATCGTTGTTTAAGAAACAAAAAATCAATTTCCGGCTGTAAGTTAAGTGATGCGCTTACATAATTTCTTAAAGAAAACTGAGATATAATTGTTTATAAATTCTTAAAAGTAAGGTGGAGTATATCCATTGTCGTCTAAAAGCAAAGTGAAATACATCCATAATTTTGTGAAAGTTAAGTGAGGCATTTCCGTTTTTTGCGCTGGAAATACCTCATTTTGCTTTTAAGAATTCATGAATTTACCCTGTTTTTACTTCACTCAGAGTTGGGTACTGGATGAGCCCCAATTTCCCTTTAATTATGTAGCTCTAAATGCAGTTCTCTTAACATTAGTGTCCCAATACTTAAGTGACCCCCTCCCTCCTAAACTGTCCTTACTCTCCTGTATACACTCTTAATCTCTAGAACCGAGTATTTATATAAGTAGGAACAAAAATGCTACTGTTCTAATTTTTTTTCTCAAAAACGACTACTTTTTGATTTTATTGTAGAACCATTGATATATTCGCACACTATAGTCGGATTGTGACATGCTGGCTTTGGTATATCTCTGTAGTCGTTATTAATGTGTTTATAGTCTATACATTTTGAGTACTCGTTTAAGCTTTTATGTTTCCAGTCAACGCATTACCAAAGACTAAAGAGCGTAATGCTTGCTTTTATAGCCTTGAATCTCCCAATTTTTCCCTGCATCACTCCTCACTTTCCTCCATTAGAATCTTATGATCATGCTTTCAACTTTTAGTCGAGTAACTCAACCACAATATGTCACGAAAATAAACTATCGACTCCTATCATTCCCCAAAAAATAACTATGTATGTATATATGTGAAGAAGGAGCATTTATTCTCAATGACACCCTCAACTACCAATTTTCCATTTCCCATAATGTCCATGCATCCGTATAGTTCAAAGAAAGCATTAACCAAAGTAAATGCATTCTTTCAAGTGCATGTGAAGATACCTTAAAGTCAACACATGTGAAACACTATTACGGCAGGTAAGTATTTCACAAGTATAGTCCATAGTCTTGATACATTTTCAATCACACAAGTCACATAGACATTGCCAACATTTTTTCTCAAAGTGGAAAATTTATAAATAAGGACCAGCCTTTGAACTGTCTCAAAAATGTTATGCCTGCAATCGCAATGTAAAAATACAGGAGAAGAGAAATTGAAGTGGGTCATTACTGGACTTTTGCTCTCGATGGAAAAAAGTCATGTCAAACAAATTTAGGAATTTGCCAATGCGTAGAAGTTAGAAGGATGTTGGTAATATTTATTCAAGGTCCCAAAATAAATATGTAAGGTGAATGCTTTCTGCTATTACTAGTACCACTAACATTTAATTGGGTAGTTTGTCAGATAAAGGCTAACATTGGAAATAAAATAAATATTTAAGAATCAGTTGCAGCTATACATTATGGGATTGAATTAGAATTAGAGCACCGGTTGTATAGTGGATGCCACTACATTTTGCAAAAATTTGATTAAATGTTACGTGAACTTCTATTTGATTTTTATTGCTTTTATTGCTTAATTTACTAATTCAGGCAATATTCATACATTTCTTGTGTTTCTTCATTCATCTTTATCTAGCTTAAATTATCTTGCCCTTGGCTAACCTTTCATTTCAACTTAGCAATAAACGTAAGATAAAGGTACCTAGCCTTGTTTATATGAGTCAGACATGAAAAACAAGCTGCTAGCTTCTGCAAGCATTATGTACACGGTATGACATTGTAAAGCAACGTGATTGCGATTACCAATCAGAATTAAAATCACTTCCATTTTCATTAATCTAAGATTTTTTAAGTAGTGATATCTTAATTTGGCGACTAGTGGCAGTGACCAGCATTTTTAAAAACAAAATATTATAACCATCAGCAATCTACATTTATTGCATAATTAACAAATTGATTACAAATAGTGGAAATGTGTACAGCAAAACATGATTAAAACTAACGTATACAGTTAGTTCAAATTAAGCATCAAAAGACTCATCGTCACCCTCATTTAATTCTGCTCCTTCTCATAATTGACTTTTAAGCTACAACTTAAGGTATGTAATAATTGTCTTCCACTTCTATATAATAATATAGGTACCTAGCGCAACAATTTATAATGCACGGGAATAATTACTAATACCTGCTGGAAAACAGAGTTATATTTGCACACCGAACGATTAAGAGTGAAAATGTGTCCATGATTATATCCACAGGAATGTAAGAATTAAGATTAATTGTACTGTGAGTACTGCTTATGGAGACATAGACTGAGCAGGTGTAGGTATGATGGGTGATGGTTATATGTATGTAATTACATACAGTGGAGGGGGAGCTGTGGAGCATGTGTGTGCTGTGTTATAGCACGAATATAAAAAGCTAAATCATTCTGACTACAGCGAGTTCTGTAATGTGTAACTGCTAATGTGTAAGTTGCCAGTGAGTGTCTGGACTGGATCGTGGAAAATGCAAATGTAAACAGTAATGTGACCATGTGTTCATTTGTTCTTGCACCGTTTCATCAGACTAAAGACCAACTAATGGTAGGATATTGCATCTCCGTATTTCCTATTCCATTTCGACTGTTGCTGGTTCGTGTCTCCACTCATTTAATCTGATTGTCAGGGAGAAAGTGTACTCACAAAATTAATACTTACTTGCTTTCTCCCATGTACATACCCATACGTATTCCATCCGATGAAAAATAAAAGGAGACAAGGATGCAAAAATTCAATCGACTGAGTCTGAACATTGTCTTGTGACCTCTGTGACGGGAAGAGAGACATGGAAAGGGATGTTAGTAGACACACTCTACTTTAGTGCTCACGAATTTCCGATTTTTACCGAGGTACCTAATGTGCATGACCATGGCCGTGGTAGCTAGTGTAGTGTAGCATGGCAGATAATTCTCTGAGTACACAACGCCGTGGATAATTACCTACATAGAAACCAGATAGTTGCTAAAGTTGAGATCCATACTCTCTCCGCGGAACATATAATATAACATTGCATCTTTTTCATGTAAGCAAAACTGCGTACGATATCGATAGTTCTTTGCACCTAAAACAAGATATATAATTATATTAGATACTCAAAAATCGTATGCTCAATAGCTCCAGAAGCGGCTGATTATCGTTGAATCCCAGGATTGTAGACAAAGTAGAGAATAGAGTAGGTTATTTCTTAGTCCCAGCTCCTGCTCTTGTTGTTGCTGTTGCTGTTGCTGTTGCTCTCTCCTGTAGTAAATTGTAAATTGCACAGAATAAGGGTAACACGAATTAAAAGGGATATAGGCCTTTAGGGGCTTTAGCTGGATTGGTTTGGTTTGGTTCATTTACATGAGCTAAGAGGAAAGTTTTTCCCCTTTCTTTCTTGGAATCCCTGTAGTTTTTCCTTTCCTGTATTTTTGCTTCTGATACATTTATATTGTGCTACACTTGCAATCTAGGAAATACACCTGCAATCTTAGAAGAGGAACAAGAGGGATCTAACTGAACCAAATCAAATCAAGCCCAACCAAGTCAGTCCAAACTGAAACCAACAGCACAAGCGAAACACCCGTAAACAAACATAACACCAAAACCAGCACTCACCCTACACACGGAGGCTGCATGTATTTATATCCACGGAACAACCAAATCTAGTCTCAGTCTTTTGGAAGAGGAAGAAAGAAAAGAGCAAAAGAGTTGGGTCAGAGAAGACATAGAATCTGGCAGTGGAGGCTTACTTGTAGCTACTTGAACCACGGCAAGCATTGGGACTGGGATATGCGTCTGTTTTTTGGATCAGAGACAAAGAGAGAAAGAGAAAGACAGCGCTAGGAAAAAACAAGTTGGCTTTGGAGCATGTTCAATGGAGAATTTTCCTTGCTTTCTGGAGATATTATGTATGCTCCTCGGATCTAGTTCTGCTAAAGCGTAGCTCACATCGCTATCGCATTTATACACCGACAACGGGGTTGGTCTTCTCACTGCTCTCAGTCTCCGTCTCGCTCTCAGTCTCACTCTCTCCCTACCTTCCTTCATGACTAGCCCCGATACACTCAACGAGCATTCAGTCATCTACTTGTACCAGTCTTGCCCTCACCAACACTAGCATCAAGCATCAAGTTCAGTACAGCGGTGAAAGTTACGGACATTTACTTACACTTGTTCTTCCACTCCTTGCACACACATTTTTCAATTATTTATCATACGCGTAAATAAGGGAGATAAATCAAGTCGAGGTACTCTTTTTCTCTTGAAAAGTCATAAGAGAGACTTTCAACAAAATGTGTGACTGTGACATTTAATTTTGGATTCTATTCCGCCAACTCGTTAAGAATTTATTCACAGACTCGCATCCCTCCTTGTTTTATACGAGGAAAATATTCGTAGGGGAAAAACCAGTGCGTATCTATTTGAGACAGGTTGTATATTGCATCAACGAAACTCGAAAAATCGTACACTAAGACCTTCCGAGAGAATAAACCTCCATGTTTTCCCGAATCTCCTTGTTTTCCCGAATCAGAATGACGCTTGTAAAAACTATTGACCTATCGCTGTGAGTGAAGCCGGGAGCACTGATGAAGATTACTTTACCAGTAACTAGCGTGAGTGATATCCATTCTTTTTCGGCATGAGACATCCGTCGATACGAAAATAGAGGAGGATGAGAGCGTTGAGGATTCGGAAAGTTCTCACGTAATTAATTTCTCATCGTCCCTTGTACGAAGCCTGGTGCTAATGCCCAAGGATCCTACTCACTCACACGAAATGGTGCTGTTATTAATTGAATTTAAATTTGCAATCTATGTACCGCGTACGTATGCCGTCGCCGTCTTGCTGAGCAGATTTATATATCGTTGAGAGTAAGAGTCATAGTCCTTACATGTAAAAGTTGGGAAGGCGCGACTAGAAGTGATCTCCAGTCCAAACTCAAGTTAAAACAACCTTCACCTTTCCCAACGACATACCTACCTACGTGTCTAGCGGCCTGACCAAATCAAATGAGCACTGCTTGGAATAATTACATTTAGACTCAGACTATCAGTATCGGTCTCTTTTTCATAATTCCCATGGAACTTGATGGATTCGAGTCAACGTCACTGATACACGAGCAGCAAGCATCCGCAGCAACACTAACTACCTAAGCAAGGGTGATCTTACATGTGATATTGTTGACATCAAATTAACTTTTACCATTTTTATTGCACAATGTTTCATAAGCTCAACTCCGTCTCAGCTGTTTCCCTCCGCTCATTTGAGCTCTATCAAAACTGACGCTTCACTTAAAACATATTATGTATTAATTATATACTCTTCATGCCACGGTGATGTGCTACAGAAATTAATAGCAACTCAAGTATGAACCTTCTTGGGTCACAACCGAATAATAACCTGTCACAACTAACAGAGAAAAATAACCATAACCATCTGGACTACTAGGAGAAACTTTAGACTATTAAACTTCAGCGTCCATTTTTCACATTGAATAATTCCGGTAAGTAACCAACCATTAAAATATTATGTAATTAAAGAGACTTATTCTTACTTCTTACCACTAATAAGCACTATTGTAAGAGAAAAGGTAGAAACCAATAGAGTCGTTAAAGTTGAACAGGGTATAATTATACGTGTGGGATGAATTATAAAATGAAATTAGTGCAGACAGATAGACAATTACCCAAATAATATTCTAGACTATTTGCGTGGGTTACTCGTGCTTCTAACTGTAAAAGGAAATTGTGGCGAGCTTCAGTAAGATCCTTCGAGCACATATTGTAAACATTGATGAAAGTATTTATGTATGTAGGCCAGAGTTTTTTCCTACAATTCAGCCGGATCTAGCAGCCAAGAACCAAAGGTAAATATTATGAACTCTTTATCAACGGCCTAAGCCTGCAAAGGTTTCTTGATCTTGTGGTTCAAAAAAGGAACTAAGCAGAAAAAAAGCACGTGAAAATTCATTGGAAAACACTTGTAAAATTAAAGTCTACTTGCCTAATTATTTTTCAGATTTATCAGCAGTAAATTGTCTTCTACTTGGTTGCACCTTTTAATAGAATCTCAAAGTTTTGCTCCACTATTTAATAGTTTGGTTCTATCCAATTAATTACTAGAAATTCACTTTCCTAGCATTGGAAAACTTGATGCATACGTTATTGGCTTATTCAATGAGTTACGTAAGGTGTTTTGCTAGTGCTGTAAATCGATTTTACATCCAACCGTCGACTAGTAACGTCGTACCAGTTCCATTAAATCTCCTTTAATAGGTACGATCACATAAATTGATCTAAACCATTCTCTCGTGTAGTTTAAATGTACATCGAAAATCGAAAATAAGAGGCTTATGTATGTATATCGGAGGTTTTACGCATTTATTATTCCTAGGAATTCTTTACAAGTTTACAGATCTACACATTTTTACATCTATTCATTAGGGATACGAGAGTGTAACGCATACATAGGTAGACCACAGGGTTACCCTCAATATTCACAGCGGTAATTACTTGGAATGACTTAGAAACCAAGAACTCGCGGATTGCGTCTGGTTTTCCATGTGGGTTGCGTTGCGTTTGAAAAGTGTAAGGAATGGAATGTTCAGACTTGGAGAACTTTTTGTTGATTGGAGTAATTGGGGTTACTGGAGATGTAGGAGATGGGTGGGATGCTGGTGAACCTTTGACCTACCGCCAACCTTGTTTATTTCCGAGTCTGCGTTTGAGAGTACTTAACCCATACAGCTATAAATAAATCTCCCATTCTGCTCATTTATGATTACAATTACAATGAACAAAAATGACAC
Organism: Ptenothrix huangshanensis; assembly: GCA_036851915.1. Lineage (NCBI taxonomy): Eukaryota > Metazoa > Arthropoda > Collembola > Symphypleona > Dicyrtomidae > Ptenothrix > Ptenothrix huangshanensis. The sequence continues at coordinate 8,849 of JAAXYX010001523.1, read as the reverse complement.
TCCTTTGAAACTCCGCGCGTGGGAACTTACATTTTCTGGCCTCTCATATTTTTTAAGATATGCAGAAAATGTTTCCTCTGCAATTCAGACAGCTACGCCGGAGCTCTTGGCTACCGGATCCACTTAAAATGTGTTTTTCAATTGTTTACATGTGGTATCGTATCGTACCGTATCGTACCGTATCTTGCGCGCGAGAGTACAGATAGAAAAATAGACAAGATAAGAGTGCTTCAAGTATACTTGCCGTTAGTTTCAGTGCAAGTTAGGGAGTTGATGTTGATACCCGGTACTCACGCATTCACATTCACATGCTAGCTTGGGTCTGGACATTACACTTGCACTTTGTTGATAGATAGACAGTCTCTGAAGCAGATGACAATTCTATCCTCTCTATCGCTATAAACACTATTAGTAAGTACCGCATTTCTTGAAACAGAGCCCCCAGGCTGTAAATTAAACTTGGCATCGGACTCCTGGCTGTGTTACATGCCGGGCTCTATTCCAGGTCTCACTTTTACATACTTTTAAATCTCCCTTGGCTCTACTAAACGTCCTTAAACTTCTGGCTGTATCGCAAGTCATTACAGGTATGTCAAGAAATACGGTACATCTACCTTGGAAGATACATAAAAGCACAAAGAAAAATGCACAACCTGGACGATTGTATGTGTGTATGAATTAGAATTGCACCCAACACACGCCTAAATATGGAACAAGTCCAAATAGAGTACCTAATGAAAGGTGAAACGGCCACGTTTAAGATCATTGGCCAAATCATGTAACGGAAAGTGATAAGATGAATCCAGAATACTCGAATCTTCCCATTGTACTATAACAGAGAAAGAGCAGATAGGAATTTGATGGCGTTTGGTGTTCCTTTTCCTTCGTGTTTTCCCGTGTTCGTTGATAGTGGGAGAAAGTGGGATATTTAGACGGCAAGCCGTAGACAGAACTTGTAATTTAATTACATGCTCAAGTGGCAATCAGTAAAACGTTGGAACATCACAACAGCAGCAGCTCGTTTTTCTTTCCTCCCCTCCCTCCGTCGTATCAACATCAAGTAAGTGATAATTTAGACCGACTGCTCAAGTCTTGTATATAATTACACAGAATCCTTGGCTGACATGAGATGACGGCTACAGTTCCTTCCTACTGTTAATATTGGGAAACCTCAACATTCATGTCTACGTTGCTTTACTTTCCTACACAGATATTTCCAAGATCTCCCAATTACACTTTTCTATTTATTACTTGGCTTGTCTTCGTGAATGACTTCCAAGTTGTTTTTTACGGAATAGGTATGAAATCCTAAATACCTCTTTCCCTTCATGTCAGTTCGGCTTTGGTATCTCAGCGTACGAATGAGCAATGGGTCAACGGGAGGAATTTTTTCATACTCTTCTTCTTCTTCTTCTTCTTCTTCTTGTCTTATATGTAGCACTCGTGCCACAGTTGTGCCATTTGTATCACCGTATACCTACAGATAGGTAGGTATGTATAGAGAAACACGATATTTTTTAAAGTGAAGCAAGTCAAGTGAGGGAGTGGAGTTATTGTGAGTGAAAGAAAAAGGGTGATGATAATTCTTTGTGTTGTTGCTAGTAATGGATCTACGATTACAAAACCGCCTTCCCATCCTTCTTTTTCAATTGACTTTGTTTCACTCACTATTGAAAGTAATTGATTGCACAACATTTCTTCCTCCTTCTCTCTCTCTCATCGCATATAGCATCCAAATACAAACACAGCGAAAGTACCTACTACACTGTGTACATTACCCGCGTTTTCATCTGATCTGGTGAATGAAGAATGTAATCCTAACAACCCTTGACATTGTTAGTCGTAAGTTGAACTCTGATATCCGAATGCGTAGAGTTTGGGGACTGCTCAGGGAAATCCTTTTGGTGAGCTCCATAGAGTCGTTTTAGATCGAGTATAAATTTCAAAATAACGGGATATTACAAGGCAAATCCACTGCTTTAGTTTCGGTCCACACAAGAAAAATACCAATGGGAGGAACGCAGCAGAGGACTTAGGGAATCGACGAAATGAAGATAGATAGTGAAAGATTTAGAGTCAGAACGAGAGAAAGAGAATCAAAACGAGGAAAACATCTAAATAAACTATCCATAGTTATTCAGGGTAAAATCCCACTGGTTGCAACATTACTAGATATGGATGTTACATGTCGAATATTACCGAATCTTTCTTCATCTCTAGGATTCTTGCGTAGGTTTGAATTTAACATTGAAATCATGTGATGTGAGTGAAGCAGCTGAAGCAAGGCATGTCTTTCTTGCAATCAACGGTTATACATAGTTTTACACTTCCTTTATCAAGATTAACTCAAGTACACTCTCCTAAATTGGGATCTCAGATTTAAAAATAATGCATTTATCTTGCCATTGGAGAATCACCATCCATGTATACAAATTTTCTCGATTTTATGAGCGGAACATGGGCTGTAGAAGGGTTCGAGATGAGTTTAGGATTTATTTAAAAAACTGAATTTAGGAGAGCAATTAAGATTCCCTTTTCTGACAGTGTACTTTAATTTATTGTTTAAGTAGCTATGTCAATATTGCGTTAGCAATGCCAAAATACTAATTAAAATTCAACACTATTATTAATGCTACCACCAGGCTGCAGGCGTTACTTACAATTAGACTAAAATGTTGTTCAAAATACTACTTTATGCTATTACACCCACGTCTCGTTCCAGTCAAGTTCGTGGATTTTGGTGTGGTTATGTAGGAGTACATTTTGACGAAATACCTACAGCACATTAATTATTATTATGGTCAAGTAAGCATTGCTTCTTAAAACGTCACAATTTAACCACCTTGCACTATCCGTTAGATCGTTTAGAGTAAATTTCTAATGTGCATATCTGTCGGCGTGGTTTCTAGGAATAATGAGTATGCGTCACATAAGGTAGGTACTAAACAAGTGAAGAGTAATCCGGCAAAAGGGACTAAGTTTATTTTTGGGTGAAATGAGATTAAGAGTGAATTCGAACCCTATAAAGTAGAGGCAGCTTAAGCCAAAATATTAGGGATGGAAACTCATTGCAACTATTTTTTTTAAATGTCACACAGAAAGTTCTCGTTAAAAAGCGTTAAAAAGTTTAAAACCCAAAGACAGTTTTTCGGCTGTCCTTTAAAATTGTCTTTTATGGACTTAGTCCCTTTTGCCAGATTACTCTTCAAGTTATAAGAGAAATATTCGATGTTGAAAGCGATAGCTACGGGCTTCGTGTTCATTATTATAATTACAGGTAGGTATTAATATCGTTGAAATTTTGCCTAATTGAAAGAATTCTTTTTGCTGGAGGCCAATATTTACCCTGGATCAAATATGCTTACGTTTGTCGGCATATATGTAACCTATCCGGTCAATAAAGCATCTCATATTCGCAATAATGTGCCTCTAACAAATCCAAGCAATGCTTTTGAAAGGGTTTGAAGAACACAAGAGGGTAAACAGAGGAAGCATAGTGAATGTATTGAAAGCATCCTGCATTGCATAATAAAGTAACGTATTCATTTTTGACCACAAAGCAGTATTTTAGAATGTCCTACCAATTAGAAGCCAAACTATATCAAACAGTTGTTAAATTTCTGGACAGTAGGCTTTGCACAATATCTACAGAAAATCCGGGACAAAAAGCAAAACCCTTCTGGTGTAATATCCTTCCTGGAAATATTTTGCTAGAAAGTGATGTCAAAGTCAAACATTTCCCTGTTTGTTCTATTCCGCACGTACCTACGTACCTAGAACAAGGACATTTTCAGATAGATATATGCACACCTTTGTGATTGTCACAAATATTTCTTAACGAAGCTGTAGATAGATAGGTACCTACATAATTATAGGTATAATACGTGGCTTGCACCAAAAAAGTTTCGAGCTTTTCAATAGCGTTAGTCGTGAGTGTATGTAGCTGTTATGGTTGCTCTTGGAGTTGTCAATTCCTTTGGCTTTTGCTTTATACGGATTCTGAGCGGTAGAAAGTTTCTACCAGTGCAATTAAAATTTTAGGCTTTGGGCTTTCCAAAAATTACAAGTGGACTTAGGTACATACATAGGTACCTCCTCTGTTAGTACTCGCGACTCAATGCATCTTTCATATATTTCCTTTGTTCAGTCAAAACAACAGAACGACGAGTGAGTGAGTAAGAGCAGATCTTTTGTACAATAATTTATAGTATAAAGTACTCCGTCCTACGTAGGTTACGTACTACATAACACATAATGTTCTAGAAATGAGTAAGTGCGTGCATGCCAGTAGGGGGTGAGGTCCACTGAACATAAACGATGCCAATCTCTCTTTCCAATGGTTTTTACAATAAATGGGCTATAGATTTTCACTACTTCCCACAGTTTTGCTAACAAGTTGCCTTCCAAAAATAAATCACATTGTAAAAATGGTATTTCACGGAAAGCAAATCAGCAATGTGTAGGTACATTCGTCACCTTGTACGACTCAAACAAGCTCGTGATTTAGATATTACACGTAATGGACTCAAAGAGGTTGTAAACGAGGAAGGAACCTTACATTCATTTCCTAATACAAGAGCCTCAATTCACAGACATAGACGACAGGATAATTCAAAATTAAATCCCTTTCGAGCTGTGAGGTGGAAATGAAAACAAATTTTGAAAGGTGATTGGGATTGTAAATTGTAATTTCATGGTGTGACTGAAACAGCGAATGGACTTGGAATACGGAATAGCAATAGGTACATGAAATTCGAGCGAGGAGTGTATGTACATTGCATTGGCTTGGGTAAAGGAATGGGATTGGAGGATGGTGATGGTGAGCTACGATCCGTAGCTCTTTATTTCGCTTTACTATCCTCACAATCTCTGCAGTTAATCTGCACATATCCATAATCCTACCTCCCAACAATGCACATTATGTCTATATTGTCCCCATTATACATATAATGTCTACCAATACCGCTGTCAAAGATGCGAGTAGTGCATATTAGTATCTACGATTCTGAACTGTTCATAATGAGGAAGATATGTAAAGTCGAATCTCATTCTAATAAATTTGACTATTCAAATAAGGTCTAGTGTGTGTTTGTATACATAGTGGGGAGGCAGGCTGACTTCATTGGAGACTGTGGAAGTCGTATAGAGGTTGATGCAAGATACAAGATTGGAATGCTTTATTACAGAGGAAATGAAGTAACGAATGTGTATGGGTACAGGGAAAAGGCTTTCCTTTTATTTTCATCTAATTTCAAATGCTTCGACTCTGTCTCTGACTGGTGACTGCAATACAGTTTATCTCACCTCCGCTACTCGCTCAAGTCGTCAGACTAAAAGGGTGCGGGTAGGGAGAGGAAGCTGGCATTTTACAAGTCAACCAGCAAGCAGCCACCGGGACCAGAGCTCGAACCCAAAGAGGAAACATCGACCACTTTACATGACGACTATTTGAACCACGTTATATGGTTCGTTGGTTGTTTCGCTAGTTAGCGGTTCAGAGCCCTTTAAGTTACAGACTCCCTCTCCCTCTCTCTCTCTTTCTCTTTCTCTTTCTATATGTATATATATATGTCAAAGACCCACACACTCACCCGTTTCTACAAACATACACTGACTAAGAGAAAGTAGGAGAATTCAAAAAGTGACTACGAGAATTACTCTTTTGGTCCTTCCCTCTTCCTAAAGCTGCATCTAGTTTCCAGACAATTCTCATATTTATTCCATTCCATCGCATCGGCAGTGTGATCGTCGGAATGAGGAGCAGAATGACGATGCCAGGTATTTAGGATCCATTAATATAATAGAATGAAACACTTGCCCTTTCTGGTTTCTCTGATTCTACTATGAGATCTGCTTGTCTGCTTTTCCTCAGCCTATGTATCTTGGTCCCCATGCATAGGTATATGGAGGAAAGTACATAAAATTACTAGCTTTACTTAGGGTTACAATTACCATCGGAATAACTAAGAGAGGGAATGTGACTGGGCTGGCTCTGAGGTTCACTGAGAGTGGATATGGTCACATGGTTTAAATGAGAGAGACAGACAGAGAGAGAGAGAGAGAACGAGGGGTCGCGCCGGCAGTTTAGTTTTATTCTCTTCCCTCCCCTATTACTCCAGACTTGAGGAGTACATCTGCGAATTAAATGAATACACATTAAATGTAACCATTAATTGAATTTTAATTTGCGCCAAGTGGTTGATTAGTCTAACAATTCCCCTTCCTATTCACGTCTCGTCAAATCAACTTGGAAACTCTCTTCTCTTGCGAGCTCTGGTTCTGGCCTTCGTAACTAATTTCTAATAGTCATTCACATGTTGATGTGAGGGTTTGAGCACCTTATTCCCAGCTTTATCTTCATTCATAAATGCCGTTCAAACTGGCCTTTATGTCATACGTCTTTCTGCATACGGAAAGAGGAGGATATTTGCAGCCAGCCAGAGCATCATAACTTCTTATATATCAGTCGTCGTGCCAGGACATGCGAGGAGAAGTTGCGAATCGGTGTGTTTTCAGTTTCCATCCTTGAAAAACTTTTCTCTGGCAATGGCAACTAATTATTTTCAAATAAATGTTTTCGATCTAATTTTCCCAGAGGCCCCAGTTCCAGTCTCAGTCTCAGAATATAGCAGTAAATCAGTATTTCATTCGCTCTTCTCTTTTCCCCTTTTGGTGAGCGTCATACGAGTAAACTCTTTGTGACAGTCACAGTCCTTAACTAGCATATCTCTGGAACGTGTTTCCTAGCGTACTTCTACAAAATCACATTTACATTTCACCATCTACGCAATCATAACTGATAATTGCATTTTTTGCTGTATGCGTTATGTCATGACACAAGGAAAATAAACTACCTAATCACAAAACGAAATATCATCATGTTGTATTGACAACTTTCAAGGTATTTTCGGCCTCAAATCATCAAAGAGCTGAAGTAGAGAGCATGCAGATAAAAGCATTTCTCTGTTTTGCAATCCACCAACTCAATCATCATCTGAGGGCATGTTCATATTCATTCGGGAAATTGAAACAGACTGGAGACTTTACCCATTTTACATTCCCTTCCTTTATACGGTATCCTAAAAAATTCTATCGCTATTATTTATGACGAACAATGACGATTGAAAGTGAAAAATGTATAATAGAGTAGATACATATCCTTCTTGGAAATAGGCTTGTCAAATAATAATTATTATCCATGCACAACGAAACTTTTAGTACTGAATACGGAATAAATATAAACTCTGTCTAAAACGTTCAATAATAAATTTTATATAATCCGTGCACAGCTATAAAGATAAATCAACCGAACAGAATATCAAATGACAATCAATTTTTATAGAAGATTTGTTGAGCACAGTACACAGCCACAGAGGAATTCTTAGGCAAGTAGTAAATCCTTTCTATCAAAGTTTCTTACAGTCAGTCGATTCATGAAAATAATATTGTAAAATTCAGTCTATACTCAGTTTTTCATCCTGTCGATTTCTACAATTCCTCTGGTACGCTGAATTTTAGCTTGACGGAGAATTTAATCAGTGTATCAATGAAATCCATGTAGGTAAATATTGATGACGAACCGAGCAAATGCTAACGCCAAAGCCGGTACAAAAGTATGACGGAGTAGCAATAATTATGCTGATGAAATCATGTGATTGCTGGCACTATCATGACATGACCACCGTCACTGTCTTACCACGGCATTATACAGAAAACTACTCTCAGCATTTAAATGAGCAAATCAGCTTCTATTTATTTGAATTTAATTGAGAACAATAAGGAAATTGTGGCAAATGGAAAGAAAAGTTTGACAAGGGTTAACATCTATTTTATCGTGTTCGTTTTCCTGCCCGTTCTTCTGGAAACATGGGAATTAATTGGTTTTTCACAAATAATCTATGCGGTGGGCTACGACTGTGTATAGATAACTAAATAACTGATTGACGAAAGTGAACCTGAATGCACCGTGTCAGGGTATGTAGACAGAATGCAAAAAGCGTTTCATTGAAGTTGACTGGATGGAACAAAGAGGGAATTAATTATTAAATGGTTGGGTTTCAGGTAGATTCAAAAGAGTGAAAGGGAGTTAATTATACTCAAGAGCATCTTTCCATCGATTCAATGGTCGCAATGGAAATTATCCACAAGTTTCTCCCTTGCCATCACATCCACATCCACTTTCTTTTCTTCTCCAATCAACTATGCACCAGATTGCCTCTCTCTCTCTCGCGTCTCTCCGTCTCTTGACTCTCGTCTCTCGTACCTGCATAGCCGCAAACTTCTAATTACTCACGTACAGTCCCTTTCCAATACTTCCTATTATGCCCCTCCTCTGCTACACAAAGCATAGTCAAGTTGACTATATACCTAGTAACCAGTTCCTAAACTAACTGTTAACTGTAGTAGTTCACTATGGTTAAATAGAGACAAATTATTTACGTAGACATAGGTCCTCAGTTAACTAACAATAGTAATGCAGGTGGAGCCTTACTTCCTATATAAATATACTATATGTAGGTACTTGCTTTTGTCACCCATGCCTTTATACCTACGTAGACCAGACCTATAACATAGGTACCCAGACACAGGTAGTCATTTACATCTCAATACATTTAAAATTTGCATACTGAGCACTAGTATTAGCTTAAGTGCAGCTGTACCTCAATTATGTCTTGTTCTTAAACGTACAAAAAGTCATCAAGGTTGGTCTGAATTGTTTGCTTGGCATAATACCGTAAATGTTCGATTAATTGCCCCGGCAATTATTCTTTTTTTGTTCTCGTCGCCCCGGCGTTTAATCAAGACCCGGCAATAATTCAAGCCCGGCGATTATAGTTTGCCTTAGGTTT
>JAAXYX010001522.1:0-22418 GCA_036851915.1 Ptenothrix huangshanensis | reverse complement strand
TGACAGTCTGACTCTGATGTTGAATTGCAATTGAATGAAATTAGGGAAGCAGATATTTAAATTCCAACTCTAATAATTCTAATTCTAATTCCGATTCCGATTCTAGTCTCGACTTCCAAAGCACCGTAGCACTGTAGATTGTATGTAGATTGTGGATGTAATTTATTGCGAAGCATTTTTATAGTATAAAATGTGTGTACAATGAACAAGTACAATGAATAGAAGTGGTAAGACGATTTAAATTTATGAGACTAAACACTGCACAATAGAAAGGTTTGTAATTATGCATAAAAGTATTGCATCCTAACCGATGGTACACTGTAAAAAAATATAACTTTAAAACAAGGAAAATGCAGCTAGATTTTAGTAAAATAGTTATGAATACTCTTTTGAAAATTTTTTATTTCAAAGCTTGTACAGCGTTTTAGAATTTCTTGCTTTAACAATTTTCAAGCATCTCAAAATTCCTATTTTAACAAATTTAAATCCCTTTAAAATTATTTTAATTACTTTAAGAATTTGTAAAAGTTCGAAATTCCCTTTATTATTAACTTTGAAGTGTATAAGAATTTCGTACTTGGCGGTTTGGATGCGTTTCAATTTTTCATGTTTTAAAATTTTTTTAAACACCTCAAAATTTACTATTTTAACAATTTTAGACTTTTCAGAATTTTTATTTTAGCAACTTATGAACGTCCAAAAATTTCCTTTTTAACAATTTTCAACCATTTCAAAATTTCCTATTTTAGCAATTTTTAAACGCTTCAATATTTCCTATTTTACCAATTTTTAAACCCACTCAACATTTTATTTTTTAAACTTCCCAAAATTTCCTACGTATTGTAACAATTTTGAAACGCACGAAACTTGCATTTTGGACAGTGAGATTACCTTTAGATTATGCACATGAGATTTTTCTTTACACTTCAGGTGTACTTAAGATGCCTTCTTGCTGCGTTCATAATTATAGCAAACATAAATTGATTTTTATAGTTTAAAAGTTTAAAATGCAACAGTTTTGACAGTGTACATACACATTGTAATAAAAAGTGTGTACACAATACTTCCTTCAATAATAAGCCAGTTCTGTCACTCCATAGCATGGCATGCCATGCCATGCCATGGCGTGACGTGACTTGACGTGGTGAGATGTGGTGGTGAAGGTGGCAGAGATGCTAACTCATAGTATGGTGGCCGTGCATGGAATAATTGACGTGTAGAACAGATTCTCAACTCAAAAAAAATAAATTAATAACAATTTCAAGTCCTATGATGGTGAGCAGTAAAATTTACAAATTAGTTTTCAAGCAAACATTTCTCTTTATTCACTCGTCACTTTATGGACTGTCTCATGCCAAACCATGCCAGGCAATGCCAAACCATGCAAAGCTTTGGTGCCTCGAATGTACCTCCAATGTACAATTACACTCCAACTACATACATTCAACTACATATTATTACATTACATTACATTAAATTCAAACACAAAGTACAAACGTTGCTTTGGAAGCTGTAAGTTGTAAGTTGGAATTGGAATTGGAAGTAACAATCTTTCAGTTACAAAATACACACATTCGTATTCGTATGCCATACTATAGCAATGTGCGAAAAGATGGAATTGTATTTGTGTGTGAGACAGGAAATGGTAGATAATTTATGGTTCAGAGAGTTTTTATTTACTCGAGGGAGGGTCGTCTAAATCAGTGTAGTTGCAATGTAGGAAGGAGTGCATACATGTTCCTATATAGCTATAGCTATAGCTATAGCTATACTTGTACGTGTACATGTTGCAAAACTTTGTACTGACTAGTGAGCGTGTAGTGCAAACAGTAACAGTGCACATGGGCAAACCTACATTTTCCCTGCTCTCCATCTCCGCCTTTATTATTTGCCTATTGTTGACAAATAATGAAAACTCAAACAGATGTACTGTCAATGCGAAACCGCAGAGAAGGAACAAAACAATAGCTGTAGGTAACCTGAGCGTTTGGTGTGCCTACTGGAATGATAATTATAATAAAGCGAGTGAAGGAGATTAGCAAAAGCCAATACCAAAGCCATGCTCTATGCAATTGTATTTCAATTTGTGGCTTGCCCTTAAAAATTAAGACGCATTTAAATGAGAGTAAACCACTTATCGTTAGAGTGAGTTGGAAAGGAAGGAATAAAATTGGTGTGCAGCAGGGCGCATATCGGTTAGGTACAAAATATGCACACTGTAAAAAAGGTGCATTTAAAATGTTAGAGGTATTCACGTATTTACTTTAGTTTAATTATGAACGAAGTTTGAAGGATGCATTGAGAGTTGAACTACAGTTCATGGAGGGAAAGATTCCTATACACTTTAAAGTGTATGTGAAACGCGTTGAAAGTGGATACAAAGCTCATCTCGTCGTGTAAGATGCGTTTTCGATGCTTTTATGATGCACTTAAAATTTGTGAATACACAAAATTTTGGAGTGGTTCAAAATTGCTAACATAGGAAATTTTGGAGTGGTTCAAAATTGACAAAATACAAAATTTTGGAATCGTTTAAAATTGCTAAAATACGAAATTTTGAAAGCTTTAAAAATTGCTAAAATACTAAATTTTGGAATGGTTCAAAATTGCTAAAAGGAAATTTTCAAACGTTTCAAAATTTTCAAAATAACAAATTTTGAGGGGTTTAAAATGTGATAAATTTAAAAATTTGAGACGTTTAAAAATGGTTAAAATTGCAAATATTGAAAGGGTTTAAAATTAGAAATAAGAAATTTTGACAGGTTTCAAAAATGCTAAAATACAAAATTTTGAAACGTTTCAACATTTTGGAAATATAAATGTCTAACAGCAACAATAGCATTCATAACTATAATTACTAAATACGTGTAGGTTTTACATACAATTTCCCCTATTTTAAGATCCATTAATTTTTACAGTGTAGTTAATCATGTAAAACACAAACACAAAATTGCTCGTAATGCCAATTTTGCACTTGTTGTTGCTATACATATGCATATTATCCCTATATCTACATATTACAGTAGTAGGCGCTGCAGTTGTCAGGAACCGCATAAACCATAAGTAAATCGAGTTTAAGACCAACATATAACCAACAGATAAGTACCTACATATAAAGCCACACACTGTACTCACAGAGTATCAAAATTAAAATGATAATGATTCTTCACGGGACTTTGAGTGCGAATTCTAAATACTCTCTGTAATACACACCACTATGAAATGTACCTACATAATTTGTTAGTGCAAAATCATGTGTTGAAGTTCCAAGCATACATTTATATACATATAATTATATACAAGGAGACTTATATGCAAGTAACTTTATAATAATGTAATGTCTCGATATGCATTATGTGCATCGCACTGTGAGCAAATATTTAATTTGTTCTTCTCCCTTTCCTTCTACTTCTACACTACCTGCATATTATTGCATTACGTAGCTTAGCTTAGCTTAGCTTTGCACTCCAAACACTTGAAGATTTTTTAGAATCATTGACATCATTGTATTTATACGAACACTTGAATTACCTGTACTTGTACTACCATACCATGAACATTTATACTTGCCAATTTTCAAGTCAAAGCAATTATTCCAATTCCAATGCCAAAGGTTGTTTTGTTGCATCAGCGAAGATGGAGATGCTTACTTGAAAATCTTTCAAAAATGATACGATACACAACACGTTTTATTAGACAATGATGATGGTATTTTCAAAGGTAATTTCGGAAAGGAATTTTTTTCCTTGCGTACAAATAAGTACACCTGTGATAATGATAGGCATTACATTTCGCATTATATTTTTTTTTTGTCAAGTTTCTACTAGCTACATAAAATTACGCTGATTTACACATTCGATGCACATGCGATAGTATTAAACCACGGAATGGAAAAAGTCAAACTAAAAAATATTAGGAATGGCATCCCTCATTAGCTCTCAAAGTAATTAATTTTGTTCCTTTGTTTTTATTGGGAAAAAGAGTACGTGAACGGGAACGGCGTATTCAGTGGATGTGGTGTGGAAGTGGAAGTGGAAGTTTGCAAAGGCAGAGCGAGAGCCTGAGTTGTTTACTAAACCCCAAGTGGCACCTAACAATTTGCGGCATTCTCTACAATTCTACATACAAAAGTAAATAATTATTCAAGTTTATGCATAAATACATATATGTATATGTACATATGCAATGCAGATTCATAAGCTGCCTTGCAGACTGGCACTGGATGGCGGACGGAATGACTGAATGAATTGAAACTACATAAAGTACCTACGAAGCCGATCTCGTAATAGATGCACGCAAGTAATCTCATTTTACGGGCAAATAAAGTCTAATTTTTTCGACTTTTCAGCGTTTCAACTGCCGATCATTTGAAGAGATACGGATATTGGCATTAACATGGGTACACTGGAAAAACTAACGAATATTAAATGAGGAACTCATGAATCTAAAAAGGCAAAAACCTACTCGTACGCAGCATAGTTGATAGTTTGATAGGTATGGGAGCAGTTTAGATTTCTTGCTTCAATAATTTTGAACTTTTTCATTTCATACTTTGACAATATTGAAGAATTTTAAAATTCTTGCTTAAACAATTCTGAAGCCCTTTAACATTTTTCAAGGCCTTCAAAATTTGTATTTTAACAATTTTGAAGCCCTCCAAATTTTCTTATTTTAGCAATTTTGAAGGCTCTCAATTTTTCTTATTTTAGCAATTTTGAAGGCTCTCATTTTCTTATTTTAGCAATTTTGAAGGCTCTCAAATTTTCTTATTTTAACATTTTTGAAGGCTCTCAAATTGTTTTATTTTAACATTTTTGAAGCCTTTCAAAATTCTTGTGTAAACAATTCTGAAGCACTTCAAATTTTCTTATTTTAACAATTTTGAAGACTCAAATTTTCTTTCTTTAGAAATTTTAAAGCATTTCAAAAAATTTAATTGTCACACTTTTGAAGCCTTTCGTTATTTTCAATTACAAAACATCCACTTTTTAACACCTTAAAATCTCCTATTTCATCAATCTTCCAACATTCCAACGTTTCCCATTTTAACAATTTTTAAACCCGCATTACAAACAATAAAAACACACGTTGGTTTGAGAGATAAACTTTCCACACATTCTAGCTTAGATCAGCTTTAGATTTTTAAATGCACTTTATCCAAACTTTATCTAAGCATCCTCAACCACATATGTCCAATAATTATACCAAATTATAGTTTGATTTTAGCGTTTTTGATTCAAAAGTTGTTACAGTGTACCTACCTATCTACCTACCTCATTTTGCATGTCCTATGTATGTATGCTGGGTCAAACCAAGAGCTGAATTTTGCCTTTATATAAGCTATACCTATATATACCATATAATTACATGGGTTCTCTCCCTCTGCGTTGTGTAGATTAGAAGGATATGGAAATTATAATTTTATTATACGCGAGATGTACATACTCCCGTGCAAACAACTCGCACATTAAATCCATGATGCAATATCTCAATATCTGATGATATTATACAAGGAAACTGAGCTAATGTGCAATTCTATCTGTAATGGAAATAATGGCGTAGGTAAATGTTTTCTGTGCTACATACAACTGCAACTAGTGACTGTCTATGTATTGTCTATGCGTAAACTCATCCCAACAACATCTACAAACAATAAAAGAAATTGAGTTCCATTTTGTCTGTGTACAGTTGTAGTGTAGCGTATGTAATTCCCTTGTTGCTTTGTTGTCGATTCCATTGCCATTGCAGAAATGCGTAACATTGTAATTAAACTTTGATAACGTGTAATCAACATACATACTTAGATAGGAAGGGTCTGTATGTATTTGTATGCATATGTACGATGTGTACGATGGCATGGCAGTCTCTCAACTCAATGCTGATTGCAATTACTGTACTGTACACTGGATTATTACATATCTGTATATTTTAATTGAATCTTTACAAGTTGAATCATGATCCTCCTACACTGACTATGAGCAATCAACGTTAAATGAAAAGAAATGTACACTAACAATGACTCAAAAAATTGAATTGAAATTGCCTTAGGAAGTCATTCCGTAAGTACATGCTTACAAGGGCATCTGCTCTGTAATTACTTCGTTAACGTACTATGTATAGGCCATAGGCTGATGGGCAACCCTAGCCAAGTGAAATAAGTAGCAGTGATGTGTGTGTAGTACTGTGTAGTAGTGAGTCCTCATGTTGTGTGTCTTGTGTCTGCACTGAATAGAATCAGAGCCAGAATCTGAACCAGAACCAGCCGTTGCATTGTCCTGTCCTGAAAAAAGAAGCGTGCTCAAGTGAATGTGAATGTGAACCAAGCTCAAGCTCTTGCTTGGCTTGCCTTTGCTTTACTTTGAGTCACTTTGGTCCAAAGTTACTTCTAGAGGTACGGCTACAGATGCTACTGCAACCACTACTGTGCACGCTGTAAAAACTTAGGAATCTTTAAACAACAAAACGCCTCGTATTTGGAATACGTACCTATGAAAGGAGTAAGAATGTGTCTAAAGTGTATCGCAAACTCATTAAAAGTGCACGCATTAAAAGCGAATGTGAGATTTTCTATTTCGACAATTTTAAATCCTTTTTTTTCTTATTTTTAAAATTTTAAGCCCTTTCAAATTTTTCTATTTTGTTAAGTTTAGACCCTTACAGCTTTTTATTTCGGTAATTTTGATGCACTCCAAAATTTCATATTTTACCAATTTTTAAACGTGTCAAAATTTCATATTTTAACAATTTTGAAACGTCTCAAAATTTCCTATTTTAGCAACTTTGAAACCTGTCAAAATTTTTTATTTTACCAATTTTTAAACATTAAAATTTAGTAATTTACCAATGTTGAAACATTTCAAAATTTCCCGTTTGAAAATTTTGAACCGATCCAAAATTTTATATTTCAGCAATATTGTAAAGCGTTTCACAATTTCCTATTTCAACAATTTTGAATGGCTTCAAATTCCGATTTTAACAATTTACATACATATAGAACCATTTGAATTCTTTCCACAATTCCACAATTTAAAACCATTTAAAAAGATCTATTTTTAAATTTTGAACCCGTTCAAATTTTCTTACTTTGTCAACGTTGAAGCGTTTAGTGAATCGCAAACAGATCAGAGTTCACCTTAGACTTCAAAGCGCGTTTTAAATCCACCTCAATTGCCTTTTACATAAACACGCACACTTTTTACATCACTTAAAATAAATTTCCTACACAATACAATCTTAACTTCTTCCATAATTACACTAATACTCTACTCATTTTTTTGCCCTTTTAATGCACCATTTTTTACATTGTACAGAAAGAAGAAATTAGAAGAAATTATAGTTCTCATCTTCAGTGTACAGATAAAATACATGAATTTGATAGTAAGGAAATCCACAAATATAAATGGTGTATACATTTATATACACCATGAATGTAAAATGCGCCTTATATAAAAAAAAACATGGGCATGGAGTCGGCGATATAGAGTACATATGTAGTACACACGCAGTTTACAGATTTATTACCATTGCTATTGCTACTGTATACAGTATACAGTACACAGTATACATATACACTTATATCTATGTATGTGGAATTTGGAAAATATCTAAACATGATTCACTTAGGAGCGTGGAGCACAAGTTAAGAGTAACGGTAAGGCCAATTAGCTGTCTAAATGCCAATGCCTTAAAAGATAAAGATGAAACGTGCGCATTTAGTCGGAGTCGAAAACAAGGAAACTTCTCCCACATTGAAACAATCTGTGTACGCATATACATAAGGCATACATAAGGCATACATACGTTCCTTCCAAAAGCAGTGACAGGACAGTTACTATGGGATCCAACACACGTCTACGTCTTCAGATATCCATTTGAAATGCATGGAGCTCGTGAAAATTGAGATTCAGTGAATCTTTTCAGTCAAGCAGGAAAGACATTTGAGGCTTATCGTTAGCTCAGCTACATTAACCACACGACGCATTCAAGATTCAAGATGTACGGATTCTCTCCTTTGCACAGAATATTGCGAGGAGGGAATAGAGACGGAACCATCCTTAATTAAGAATCTGGACGGGACAAGAGAAGACAACTCAAGACAGCCCAAGACAAGAAGACAAGATGCACGTTAGCATTAGCATTAGCGTTAGCGCATCCACTTGCATTGCATTGCATACACTTATTTTTTCTCACATTAACTTATTATTTTCAGTTCATCTTGATTCGTTGAATCCAACAGAACAAGTGCAATTAGGAGTACACATTGCAATGCATGTACATGTGTGCAATTATGTACTTGAGACTTGTGTAATGAAATGAAGGAAACTTTTGAAAGTGTAAAAATGTAACCGGAAAATTAATAGGACGAACAACGTTGCAAAGTGCAACAAATGAATTACAAGGGATTCGCATTGTAAACTGGTGGAACGTTGAATTCCATTAAAAAAGTGCATCTTCTCTTTTATACATACTGACTATGAGAGAGGCAATAACACGTTCGAGTTGTCTCAACTTGATAAAACAAGTAGCATCAACACTCCTTTTGTTTTCATTCAATAACAATCCAGCAAAAAATATTTACATGCAGGCTCAACGGCTTAACACACTTTGTATCCAATCGTCGTTAGTTCTACTGTCGTCGCGATCGCTCTGTGAATGTATGTATTTACAATGCACACTGTAAAAACTAAAGATGTTTAAAAGAGAAAAAATGAATGTGATCTGTGATTGTAGTAATCTACGTTAGTTGGTCTGGTTATGGGTACAGTTTAAAATGTTGAAATGCATCTTTAGTGAAGAGCAACGCATTAAAAACGCAGGAAGGACTGCGAGACTTTTGTAGCACTGCTGTTTCTACAAAAATGCTGTGCTACAAAAATTTTCTGTTTTAATCGTTTTCGAGCATTTCAAAATTTTTTATTTCAAAAATTTTTGATCGTGTCAATATTTCTAATTTTATCAATTTTTGAACGTTTCAAAATTTCTTATTTTAGAAATGTTGAAATAGTCCAAAGTTTCTTATTTTAACAATTTTAGGGCTTCACTATTTTTTATTTTAACAATTTTAAGGCTTCAAAATTTTTTATTTTAACGATTTTAGGGCCTCAAAATTTCCCATTTTATGAGTTTTAAACGCTTCAAAATATCCCATTTTATGAGTTTTAAACGCTTCAAAATATCCCATTTAAACAATTTTAAACGCTTCAAAATTTCCCATTTTATGACTTTTTAAACGCTTCATTTCCCATTTTATGACTTTTTAAACGCTTCATTTCCCATTTTATGAATTTTTAAACCTTTCAAATTTTCACATATGGAAATGTTTTGAGCCTTTCGAAATTTCATATTTTAAGAATTTTTAAACCTTTTAAAGTTTCATGTTTTACTAGTTTTTAAGCCGTTTAAAATTTTATAAGTACATGTGCAATTTTAAACCATTTTAAAATATAAGCTAAAAAGGAGAATTTTAGAAGGTTTACTGCACTTAATAAAATTTGTTAAAACTCAACAAATTTTAAGTTCATGATGACAAACGCGTGAAAAATATATCTGGGATTTTGACATTTTGACATTTAGCAATTTAGGTTCATAATCTCCTTAGTTTCACTCTTTACAAATGTATTTACATGCACGTTACGTGAACTATTGATCCATTGCATTGGATCCTACCGGCGTTCATACAAATAATTATACCGTAACTACCTACAAAATGTTTGACGTTTTATTTATGTATGCCAGTTTTTACAGTGTATGTACATACATACGCAATTTTCCTATTGAGTTTGTGGAAGACAATGCATAGAAATGAGCCGAGAATATTCTCATTTGTTTTATGCCAACGCCAACTTATGTATCTCTCTCTTGTTCTGTTTGTCTCTGCTTTGGCCTCAGCCTCTTCCTTCGCTTTTGCTTTCGGTCTTTACTTCTTTTTTCAAACTTACTCCAACTCATCTCCTTTTTGAGAAATACACAGTTACAGTTTCTTTTATCGAGTTTTTCTCAATTCTCCAGAATATCCCGAATGAGAACCGATCTCTAGACTTGTTCAGTTTAGTTCAGCTCAATGTCAGTTCAGTTCAGTTCAGTTTAGTCACTACATAGAAGAGATTGTAGCATGTTTCTCCCCATGAAATTCTTTATACTTTGGTATAAATCTGGCCCTGCCATTACATTACACTGCATTACATTAGACAGTCTTGCCTCTGCCTCATGTACATTTCCTTGCAGTGCCGTGCTTTACTTTGCTTTGCTTTGAACTGCCTGGTGCTACATAGTCATAGTCATAGTCATAGTCATAGTGAGTCGTTGTTATTGGTGAAATGTAATATGTTGATATAATGTCGTTGTAATACATTGTGGAGTTGGGATGTGCTTCTCCCGTAGCTTGTTGTAGGAGGGAGACACTTATAGGAAATATGCACGCATGTATGTGTCTGTATGTCTCTTCTCTCCTCTTTTCGGTGGAAGCTTGAGCATTCAACTTGACTGAACAGACTAACAGAAAAATGGCTGATGGTTGCAGGAACTAAAACTCAAACTCAGCTCACTCTTACTTTATTTCACATGCTAATAGTAGCGCCCGCAGGATTTTGTTTTCTGTAGGCTT
Organism: Ptenothrix huangshanensis; assembly: GCA_036851915.1. NCBI lineage: Eukaryota > Metazoa > Arthropoda > Collembola > Symphypleona > Dicyrtomidae > Ptenothrix > Ptenothrix huangshanensis. The sequence continues at coordinate 11,815 of JAAXYX010001522.1, read as the reverse complement.
GGAAAAAACTTGATCTCAATCTCAATCAGTTTAAAATTCCAAAAACGGATTCTTATCTAGAGAATGTAAATCATATAAAAAATGCGCCTTATTCCTGTAAATTTAAAAAAAAACTACGGTCTTCTTTTCTTTTTAAAACAAAAAGCTGCGTCGTTTTCGTAAATGTTTAAAAAAACCGATGCCTTTTTTCTAAAATTTAAAAAAACTGCGTCTGTTTTGCGTTAATTTAAAAAAATTGCGTCTGTTTTGCATACATTTAAAAAAAATTGCGTCTCTTTTGCGTAAATTTCAAAACGCGGCATCGTTTCTGGTAAATTGTTAAAAAAAACGGCGTCTTTTTTGTGTAAATGTTAAAAAATCTGCGTCCGTTTTTTGTAAATATAAAAAATGGCATCGTTTTTGCACAAATTCAAAAAATTTCCTTAACGTTTTTCGTGTAAATATAAAAAAATGCATTGTTTTCGAACGAATTTAAAAAAGCGCCTTAGAGTTTTCTTGAGTAAATTTAAAAAATAGGAATATTTAGTGGAAATGTTGAAGAAGGGAACAACATCATTGAATTAAAACATCATTTGTAAGTGTAGACTAAAGGGGCCCTACGCCTACTACTAGTTTCGCTACTGCATGGCATCACGGATGGTATGGTACGGAGAAGGAAACTCCCTCCTGGTCTATTCATTTCCATTCATCTTTCTCCTCGACTCTATCACCGAGAAGCAGCACGAGACGAGGAAAGGCAAAGGCAAAGGCAAGGCAAAGCAAAGCAAAGGCGATAGCGATAGTGTAGTGGGAGCAGAAGAGCAAGAGAGATGCGACTGCCATTGAGCCAAATCAATTCTTTACAAAACACGACGATCTGTGTAAGTTTATACCTACATAGAGATGGACGATACATGGAGGAGCTGAAACCAATCGAAAGCAAAGCAATGGAAAGCAAACCACGACCGAAACCCAGCAAAATACAAATACGACACAGTCACCACTCACCGCTTTATTCCTTTACACTTTACACAATGCTAGACAATACGAGAGCAGCGCAGCGGTACGGGACCTACGCTACAACACAACGCAACGGTAACACCGACGATCAGCTCCATTAAGTCCTCAACTAATCGTAAACCACACACTCATGTATCCCGACAACTCACACCAACAGCAACACCAACACCAAGAAGAGACTAAACGCCAACACTAGAGTCAAAGCAAAAACCAAAGCCAAAGCCAAAGACAACGCCAACGCCAACGCGGACATCGTACTCTTGTGATTGCTGTACAGGAGGTTGGGGTACAATGTTCAGCTGCCCTTAGTCTTGCATCGGCTAAAATTGTTTATAGCTACAGCTACAGATCTCATCCGGATCTTTCAATTCCATCACATGTCCACTGTCCAATCTTTTGAAAGGTCAAACTATTTAGGCGCAATGTAAAAACTGAGAGAGTTCGAGTGCAACTTAATCTTATGGACACCACGCGAGATTGGAAGTAGAGTTTTCCTATTTCAACAATTTTTAACCCTTCGTTTTCCTTTGTTAACGTTGAAACTGTTCAAGGTTTCTAGTTTTAACAATTTTTGAACGTTTTCAAATTTCTTATTTTAATAAGTTTGAGGGTTTCAACATTTCCGATTTCAATAATTTTAAACGGTTCAAAATTTAGGATTTTAATAATTTTTAACGGTTCGAAATTTCCTATTTTAACAATTTTAAAGGGTTCAAAATTGCCTATTTTGACAAATTTTGTGTGATTCAAAAGTCCTTATTTCAATAATTTTTAAACTTTTCAAAATTTCTTTTTTTAATAATTTTCAATGTTTCAAATTTTCCCATTTCGACAATTTTGAAGCATGTACATCATAGAAATACTCTTACGAAACTGCGTTTTGCGCTTTAAATGAACCTTAAGAAAACTAAAGCCGCATCCTACCCGCGTTGATAATCACACGAAATACTTGCCTGTTTTTATCTTTTCACATACATAGGTACATACACATACACTTGCTTTAACCTTATAGTACATCGTTCTTCATCGTTGAAACTACAACCAGGGTAAATAAGCTTGGCATCTAAAAATCCTACCTATGCATTTTCACAATAACAATAACAACAACAACCTACCACAAGCACAAGGATCTCTTCTTCCTTCCTCCTAGTCCAATTCACCAGTCACTAGTCAGTGCAATGGATCATATTTGCTTCCTACGTTCTAACATCCAAAGATGTACCCGTAACCGTAAACCAAAAACAATTAGCAGAATTATAATTACCCAGCGTCCAGTATTCTGATGACCATCACCATCATGATCATGATCATGATCAAAGCATAATAAAACCATTGGCCTTGGTCTTGGTCTTTGTCGTGTAAATATTTACCCATTTTTGGTAAAGTTAAAATTGAAGCATGAAAGTTGTCAACGAGAACGACAGGAACAGCCACAACAACAACAATAAGAACAGAAGTATGGGTACAGTATATGTACATTGAGGAAGCTCTAAATAGAAATAATAAATGCGTGAATGCCGAATGCGTTAGTCGAGTCGAGTGTAAAGCCGAAATACTTACTTAATGTTGTTGTGAATTGGGGGAAAAGGTGCACACTGATCTGTGTAAAAGGATGAAGATGAAATGAAACGAAATGAAATGGTTGACAGAGAATCTTTCTTTGAGTACGGTAAGCAAAGGAGTGGGGTGTTTGGACGTGGAATAAAAATCGAGTTTGAGATATGCATCCTCTCCGCTTATGCATGCACATGATAAAAAATTGAGTGAGGATGGAATTGGAATGGCTACGCGAGTGTGTGAGAAAGTAAGGTTTGTATAATTATGTAAATATACGGATAGCATATACCCTTGGGTATATCCTTGGGTATATCCTTGGGTATAGCTATAGGAGGTTGGTGTTGGTGTTGGTCATACTTATGGCTATGGCTATGGCTATGGCTGGAGCGAGATTGAGAAAAACGGGAAAAGAAGGGGAGATTCTCGACTGCCTCAACTTCCACTTATTGATCCTTGGAAACCCACGCTTTTCCTGCCGCACAAAAAGATCATTTACTCCTAAGCTATTATATGAAAGCATCACACGGAGGAACAACTAGCACAAAAGCTTCTCCTCTATGCATTTTACTCACTCATCGTCAAATCCTCGCAGAGTTTAATTGAAATGACTCCCATTCTCTCCTTTTCGCCCTTTCTAAAGTTTCTTTATACAGCAACTTGTATACCTAGTAGTTGCTGCTTTGTGTGATTCTCTGTATGTGTGTACAACATTTAGGTACACTATCATTTATTTTTCAAATCCTGGTGATACACATACATATGCCGCATCAAACTTTGTATGTATGATGATAAGCCTACCGATACCGATAAAGTCCAAGCCAAGCTTAAGTTTGACTACGAACGAAGATTCATCTTCATATATGTATGTACACATACCGTAGTTGATTGATTAAAAGCCAGGACTGGAATAATTCGGTTCGGGTAATCACCGCATTTTTAAAGCGTCTATTTTGTTGTCATACGGATTTTGTAAATGTCATTTTTGTGTTTATTTTGTGTTTTTTGAAAACGTTGATTATTTTTTGTTTTGCACTTTTGGAAATGTTGATTATTTTTTATTTTGCACATTTGAAAAACGCTCACGTTTTTTAATTTACATTTTTTTGCATACGCTCTATTTAATCAATTTTGAAAGCGTTCGATTTTTTTAATTTACACTTTTTGGATACGTGATTTTTTTTATTTTGTGCATTTTGAAACCCTTCAATTTTTTTATTTTTCACTTTTTAAAAACGCTTAATTGTTTTATTTTTCCAATTTTGAAAACATTCAATTTTTTTAATTTACACTTTAAAATCGTGATTTTTTTTATTTTGTGTATTTTGAATCCCTTCAATTTTTTATATTTCAATTTTTGAAGCCCTTCAAATTTTTTAGTTTTCGCATTTTTGTAACGTGCAGTTTTCCAAAATTATTAGCTTGTCGAAAAAGGAAAAAGTGCTTAGGTAATTGCCAGGAGAATTAATCGATCAAAAAGTTTACAAAAAACCTGTCGGCGATTTCTATAGTTGGAACTTTTGGACTGACTTCAGTGTAATCTTTGAAAGGTGAACATACGGTACGTGTTCTGTTCTGTTCGCTGGAACTGGATTCGGATTGTGAAGAATGAGTAGCTATGCATATGTATCTCAATGGGGTAACTATAACTATAACTGTACTTATGTACGCAAATACAAACACCCTGGCCCTGGCCTGGGTAACTAAAGCACTTGGCGGATGACAACTAGAACCCTTTCCCTCTCCCGCCCTACCTTTCTTTAAGTAGACGTACTCAATTCAAAACAAATTGTCTAAATAGTTCTATTGCTTATCCGTCAATGAGAATCACTCATCTTTAAATACCCTTCATTAAATTACTTCTCTTCATCTAGTCCCTCCGTGTACGGCGACGACACTCGACTCTTTGAGACAGAGAGGGACGCTGTAGAATGGAAGAGAATAGAATGGAATGGAGGAGGATGGGACGCGATCCACACTTTATCTCTGGATCACAATTAAGTCAATCTTCTACCTAACCGCAACAAATGAGGACACATCCACTCACTTCGTGTGTCATGGCTTTGGCTTAGCACAGCCAGCCCGTGCTAATTAAATCAAGCAGCTCGTAGCCGTGCGAAGATTCATGTAATGAAATTCCCAAATCCTTTAACTTTCCTAATCTAAGAAGAATGCACGGTAGGTACGACACGAGTACTATGCTAAAGCTAAGGCAATGGTGCTACTGATATTACTATTTCATTCAACTATATCTGTATATGCATTATACACCTAAAGTCCTGTGCATATTGACGGAAAACTAGAAACTAAAGCTATCAGCATCGGGATCAAAATTCAGTGCGTATGCGTATAAACTAACATGCAAATATCCGAAGCTCAAACACATTCATTTTAATCCTTCTAATTACACACACTAGCGTTATACCATTTTTTAACTTATGCACATATGTAACTACAATTTCCAATAAAACGTAATTTTTAATAGAAAACAATAGTACGGGGTTTTAAATAGGAGACTTTGAAATCGTTTCAAAATTTTCAAAATAAGAAATGTGAACAGGTATGAAAATTACTAAAATAAGAAATGTAAATAGGCATCAAAATTGCTAAAATATGAAATTTTGGAGTGTTCAAAAATTATCAAAATATGAAAATTTCAAGCGTTCAAAAATTGTTGAATTAGGAAAATTTCAAGCGTTCAAAAATTGTTGAAATAGAAAAATTTCAAGCGTTAAAAAATGTTGAAATAGGAAAATTTCAAGTGTTCAAAAAATGTTGAAATAGGAATGCTCAAGTGCTTCAAAACTACAAAAATAAGAAATTTCGGAGCGTTTCAAAATTGTCAAAATAAGGAATTTTTCAACGTTTGAAAATTGAAAAAAGGGAAATTTTTACACCGTTTAAAGCGTTTTTTAAAGCGTTTTAAAAATCCCTAAAACAGGAAATTATCAAACCAAGAAATTTTGATGCGTTGCAAAATTTCTGAAATACAAATTCTTAAACGTTTCAAAATTCAAAATCCAATTTTTCACAGGAAACTTACCTAATTATTTGCGGGCAACAATTGTACAAAACGGTAGAAAGATAAAGATAAATACAATGCCAAATACAATATAATATGATGAGTGAGTAATGTCCTGTTGTCAGAATATTTACCTCTAATTCTAATACACAGGTGTGCTTACAAATACCTATTAGGATGAGAAAGCAATAGGAAGGAATAGGAAAGAGGAATTGCGTTATCATCAGATTTTAAGAAAACAGACAGATATCTGTACATGTTCCATGTACTAGTATTCACAGATGTATTCGAAACCTCGCGTGTGAGTATTAAGAGCGAGAAGGGCGCATGAAGAAGTGGAAGGCAGAGAGCATATGCTTGTCAGCGGTAGTGTTGTGTTCTGTTCTGTTCTGACTAGTGAGTAAAAGAGTACAGCAATACTTTACCTGAAGCACAATACAGTACAATAGAATCGAACCCAAGCCTCCTTTTTACACAGAGCATTTACAGATTTCGTGCCACTGCCGTACAACCCTGTCTTGGTTTGTCTTGGCTTGGTTTGGCTTGTCTTGGTGTGAGTGTGTAGGTTGTGTATCTGTGCTATGATTGGATTTAAGTAGACTTGACTATACTATGCGGTGTAAATGGTAAACAGAGATACGGAACGCACATAGTTTTGCTCTGAACTCAAGTGAGATGAAGAGAATGTAGGTACCTGCCGGTGAACGTGTAGACTTGTGTAAGTTGTGTAATTCCTCCCAGCTGGATGTCAAGTATATCAAGAAAGTAAGAAGACTAAAAAACTTTGAGCTCTCTTGTCTTGTGCTCTCAAGTGTACAAACACAAAATAATGTTTCAACGCGTACATACTGTGATGGGGATACAGAAATCTTCGTCTTACGTTACATTGCTCTGTCTTGGCGTTCGTTTCGTGCCTCATCGGATATACATACAGATGTAGGTAGGTACATATGTAGGAAGGAAGGTACGTATACATCTCCTCGTCTCCCCATTACCATCTGCACTGTATGAATAAAATTACTATTATGGATATGCTCGTTGAGTAATGGAGGTTTCAACTCGAACCAAACCAGCTACCAATGCAAGGCAATTCAATGCAATATCTCTACAGATACAGCATGCAGTCTAATGTAAGGTAATGAAATGTAATGTAATGCAATGCAATCCAATGCGACGCGGTAGCGTCCGCAGGGGTAGGCGTAGGAGTAAGAAAAAGTTTAAAAATGTATACTAGATACGATGCAGTTTTTTTAAATGTAGGAAAAGCCGAAGCACTTTTTTTAAAATTAAGAAAAAACAAGCAGCTTTTTGAAATTTACACAAAAACGCTTGTTGGTTTTTGAAAACTAAGGAAAAACAGTTGCAGTTTTTTTTAAATTTACAGAAAAGCAGAAGCAGTTTTATGAAATTTACAGAAAAACGGAGGTAGTTTTTTGAAATTTACGGAAAAATGGACGCTGTTTTTTGAAATTTACGGAAAAGCAGATGCAGTTTTTCGAAATTTACAAAAAATCAAATGCAAGTTTTCGAAATTTACAAAAAATCAGTTGAAGTTTTTTGAAATTTGGTTAAAAACAGACGCCAATTTTTGCAATTTACAAACAAACAGATACAATTTTTGAAATGCGCACATAAAAAAATGCAAATATTTTTTAAATTTAAAATTGACAATAAATAAGAGTCCAATTTTACATCCAGACCTAAACGAAAAAAGAATCCCTAAAGGACGCTACTGCTGCGACGCATAGATGTGACGTGTTGCGAGTTGCGATGCAATGGAAGATACAAGAGGAAAATATAAGACAACCCCTCCACGTTATCGTACACACTGGCAAAATTTATTTCGTTTGCCTTGACAAGATCGTGAATGCACAGATGAAGTGAGGTCATTTAGAGATGACCATGCAAAATACAAGAGGAAAAAACCTCATTATACTCCGTACACACACACACACTCATCGTCAGTACAAAACAACACAATGAATTTTCTCCTCCGCTCCAAAGTGGAGTCCAAAGTGGTTGGCTTGGGCTTTGGATTTGGCTTTGGCTTTGCTTCTCTTTCCACAGATATGATGGCATATAAAAATATCAAAGTATTATCTCTACTATTATTATTATTACCATTAACCTGATCCTAGTTCTGGTCTTGGTACATAATAGTAAAGTCTTCTATGTATGTACATGTGCGTATAGAAGTGCCGTGTCGTGATTGTTGGATAAAGTGATGTGATGTGCTTTGCTCAGGAAATCGACTCAGACAATTCAAAATTCCCAAGCTTTCAAAATCAAATGCAAAGGGGCAAAACAATGAGCGAGAGCAGTCCAAAGACATTTGAGTTTGATCACACGCATGTTCACTCAACCGAAACCATTATATTAGAGGTTGGAATTGGAATCTGCCAAAGGAAGGAAGGCAAGTCAAGTCAAGTCAAGTCAAAGCAAGTTTGTACTTTATCTTATTCCTACTCACGAGTCACAAGTGATTTGGACGTAGGCGTTTTTTATCCTGATTAGTTTCAAGACCTCAACTTGTCAAGCTTTCATTATTTCATTATATCACACTTCCTCCTCCATTATTTTGAATTTCTGGCTACTGGAATGCTAATCGGAGGGATTTACGTATGTCATGTGTGCTTGTGTATGTGTGTGTGTGTGTGTGTGTGATTTGCATTGATATAAGCATGCCTTATAAGTTATAAGCATGTACGTAGGTACTTGTACTTGTGGGACAGTGACAGCAGGGAATGCAATAGAAAAAACAAAAGATGTGCAGCAGGCATAGATTTATCTGTAGTGTAATTATGTGACAATAAAAACTAAATGATTATAAAGCAGAAAAGAATGAGTGTGAAATGTGAGGAACTTTGGAGTATTTTGCATAATTGTAAAAGAGGTTATTATAAATATATTAAGTGCAATTAGTTTAAAACTATTTGAAGGAGCATCTATAAAGAAGCAAGATTTTCTATTTTGGCAATTTTTAATCCTTTTGAAATTTCGTATTTTAACCATTTTTGGGGGCTTGAAAATCTCGCATTTTAACAATTTTTGAGGGTTTCAAAATTTTGCATTTTGACAATGTTTGAGGGTCTCAAATTTTGAATTTCGAAAATTTTTGAAGGTCTCAAATTTTGAATTTTGATAGTTTTTGAGGGTTTCAAAATTTCGCATTTTGACATTTTTGAGGGTTTCAAATTTTGATTTTTGATAACTTTTGAGGGTTTCAAAATTTCGCATTTTGACATTTTTGAGGGTCTTAAATTTTGAATTTTGACAACTTTTCAGGGTATCAAATTTTTTCGTCTTAACAATTTGTAAGCGTTTCAACTTGTGACAGCTTTTGAGGGTTCTAAATCTTCTTATTTTAACAATTTTGAAATGCATTAAGTACATCGAAAACGGATTAAAACGCATCTTTTCCTTCAAAATGTGCTTTAAATACACTTTCCACGCTTTTTAGATATACTTACTTAGATTTAGATTTAATTAGACATCACTTTAGATGAACTTGAGATGCATCCATCCTGTTTTCATAACTATATTAAATATAAATAAACTTTGGCGTTTTGCATGTACAAGTTCTTTCTAGTGCAAGTTCTTTTAAGTGCAATCTTTCTAGGTATTCTCAAATGATAAAAACCAATGGCCACTGATGATATAATCTTCCATCTCATCACTTCATATGTATACGCTTCCCCATTATCATTCCATCTTGTAATTTCACAATATAAAAATTCGTACTACATTCAGCCAATCCCCAAAGCGAGGCTGATCGTGAGTGCGGAAAAAGAGAAGAGGCTGTGAATAACTGTGCAGCATAATGCCGACCCATTTTACCTCCTGCATATAATTACACATTGCGAACCAAGTTGAGATGTTGATGCTTGGAAGGATTGCTTCACAATTACAGTCACAAGAGACAGAGATAGAGATGGTGGAGTGGAACGGAGAAAACGCAGACCAAATTGCGGGTCGGTAAGTCGGAATTCCCACAATAGAATTTCCAAGAGGAATTTAACTTTTTGCGAGTCTACATACATGCTGTGAGCGGTGCACACACTTTATATCAGAATACCATACCTTAGTGCATTACTTTCCTAGACTTATCGTTAGTACGAGCAACACTATACAAACGTAGACAAAAGGTGGAAAATATTCTCAGTCAATCGTAATAAAACCTGCGTTGGTTCTGGTTCTGGTTCTGGTTCTGGTTCGGTTTACCTAAGCCAAGCCAAGGCAAGGCAAGTCAAACTGACTGACAGAGTGAGTCGCATGATGCTGTGATGTAACTTGAAAGCATAGGCAAAAGACTGCAAGGATAAAAGTTCTAATCCATTACATGTATACTTTATGTGTCCTGTTCACTAACTACCTGCAATTGCAATTGTAGCAACAACAAATTTGCATTTTTGCATAGGTCAATTACGACTGAAGCCTGTTCTGTCCTGTCATAAATGGAAACAAAGACTATTTTCATGTGCTGGCATTTTGCAATACAAACACGAGTGTAATAATTGCAATAGAAATCCTGTCAGTTTTTATCACATCAGATGAGATATCGTGTACTAATAAAACATACGAAAATGTAGGAAGTCTGTTAGTGGTGGATGTTGATGTTGATGCATTCACTTATCACTAAATGCCTAATAAATATACACTGTAAAAACTGTAGAGTCTCAAATGCTAAAAACCTTATCTGTATTGTGTTAAATAAGAGTCTGAAAGCAGTTTGGATGCTTTTTAAGTTAATCTAAAGAGCATTGCATTGCAAGCGCACCTCGTACTCCACGAATCTGTTCAAGTTTTAAAGGACAATTGTAGGAGCAATGGATTTTAAAGGGTCTAAAAACTGTTGTATTAGAAACTTTTAAAAGGTGCAAAAGTTGATCAAATCGGAAATTTTGAAGCTTGTAAAAATTGTTAAAATAACGAATTTTGAATCGTAAAAAATTGTTAAAATAATAAATTTTGAATCGTAAAAAATTGTTAAAACAGGGACTTTTAAAGAGTGTAAAAACTGTTAAGATCAAAAATTATAAAACGTTAAAAATAGTTCAAAATAGTTAAAATAGAAAATTTAAAAGCGTTCAAAATTCTTAAAATAAGAAATTCAGAAACGTTATAATTTCTTAAAATAGGAAATTTAAAAGTGTTAAAAATTCTTAAAATAGGAAATTTTAAAACGTGTAAAAGTGTCAAACTAGGAAATTCCGAAGCCTTAAAAATGGCTATAATCGGAAATTTTGAAGCTTTAAAAATTCATATAATTAATAGAAAATCTAGCAGCTCACAATTACTACTCATTTTTTAATTCATCGGCTCTGCATCGTAACTGCGTTCATAAATATACTAATTACAAGTAAATCTGTAACACTTTAGCTCCATCTTTTCCTCTTTTAAAAAGCTCATGTAATTTTTACAGTGTACACAGGTGCATCGAATACCATAACATATTTAAACTACATACATACGTTACACATAAGATATATCCCCATTTATATACATACACATGAGTCCCAATAGAATTTACAAAGTTGGAAAGAAACGCAACACAACGCTAGGAGCATTTAGATGATTTAGAAACGAAAATGAGAAAAAAGTAACTTGACTAAAATCTTAGCCTACGGGATAACTGATACTGACTGATTCCTGTAATATTCTGGCAACATGTATAATCATTACTTATGTCGGAGCGTACATCATTATATTTAAACACTGATTAAAGCCTAGCATCCGCACAGGAGTGCATACGGAGATTAGAATCTTCACATTAGAATTGTACACATTAATTACTACCGTCGAGATGAACATGTATATAATTTTACAGGCTGTCTATGAAGATAGGGCGAGATAACATCTACTGCAAGCGTTCATGCAGTGGCGTACGCAGAATTTTCTTTCTGGTAGACCTACTAAAATACCTCAATCTATCCAGTGTAAATTTTTAAAAAACTGTGTATGTTTTTGTATAAACTAAGATAATGAGTCTGGTTTTTTGTAAATTTTAAAAAACGGTAACTGTGATTGTGTTACTTTCAAAAACCTGCTTGTGTTTTTGTATAAATTTAAGAAAATACGTCTGTTTTTCTGTAAATTTCAAAAAACTGCTTGTGTTTTTGTATAAATTTTAAAAAATGCGTCTGTTTTTCGGTAAATTTCAAAAAACTGCTTGTGTTTTTGTATAAATTTAAAAAAATGTGTCTGTTTTTCGGTAAATTTCAAAAAACTGCTTGTGTTTTT
>JAAXYX010001521.1:0-22434 GCA_036851915.1 Ptenothrix huangshanensis | reverse complement strand
AGGCTAGGTTAATATCAGATCAAAATGGCGGGAAACCGCCATTTTGACAAAAACCGCCACACCCGCCGTCAAAATTTAATTTTTTTAAAAAATTAATAAAATGGTAAAATACAGCATGCTGAACAAGGCCAGATGAGAAAAACCCGCCAAAAAGGCCTACCTTCATTGTAAAGGCTTACTAAACACGCATGACGATACGAAGACATGTAATACACCATTTGACGCGAAATGCGACGGTCTTTTTTTTTCGGTCGACCGGTTTTTCGGTCAATGCTATGGCAATGACCGTAGGCTAGGTTAAAGTCCGAGCAAAACGGCGGGAAACCGCCAAAATGACAAAAACCGCCACAACCGCCGTCAGAATTTTATTTTTTAAAAAATGTAATAAAATGGTTAAATACAACGTTCTGAACAAGGCCAGATACGAAAAATTTGCCGCAACCCGCCCAAGCCGCAAAAAAATTTCTGGTTAGGTTAGGTAGCGCGACTACAATAACGACACCTACTAGAGCGTCCATCCATCTTAGCCCACTGATCCTTGGGCCGTTTTCCATTATGCCAATGACTAGTGACTGAGCCTTGTAGCCCTTTCCCCTGGTCCAAATTCCCATGGGTTGCTGACTTATGCCACGTTACCTTGCGCTATTGAATCGTATGCTACTGATCCTTAAAAAATTTTCCCTGGAGCCACGAATTCGTATGCTACTGACCATTGGAACACTTTTTCTTGGGCCACTGACTATTAGGCCACAGGTCCTTTTGCCAGTTTCCCGTGGCCACTAATTCTGGTGACAGATCCTTCGATCACTTTACCTTGGGTCGCTTATTCTGGAAACGGATTCTTGGAACACTTACTTTCGGGCCGCTGACTCTAAGGCCACCAATCCGTGGACCACTGACTTAGGCCACCAATACTTGGCGAAAATTTGGCCACTGATACTGGAAACAGTGACCTATGATTCTGATCCTTAGACCACTGACAGGTATTTTCCTGCGCATTTGTTTGGATTTCAATCTAGCCCACTCACTTCGTTTAATTTAAAAATCGTGTTTCCGTCTCGGTTTCCTTTTATTATGGGAAATTGACCCGAAACGAAAAGATTGTCTGTTATGGCAGCTTCTCGCAGCTGTGGCCATCCTCAACGGTGGTCACGTGCGAAGCTAGCGCATGCCTTGCTAGTATATAATAATTACAGCGGAGTCTACCTATAGTGACATCTCAAGGGACCGAGCATTTCATGTCACTATAGGTCTAGATTGAGATAAGGTCACTATAAAAATAGTACCATAACGACATCGAGAATATTCAAACGCTGTCTTATTTCCACTTCCGCCAATAAGTGTGTTTTTGGAAATAAAGCCATTAAAAGCCTTTACATTATAACAAACAATACCGTATTTGTTGCGAAATATTGGAAAAGTTAATCTTTTTATCGTCAAGGTGGAGCTTAAACATCATTGAAATTTTGAATGTCACTATATAAAAGGTCATTTTGTGTAAAAGGGATTGTAAATTATAACAAGAATGTCATTATAAAAATATCACTATAGCCAATGAGTTCCTATGTTTTTCTTAGGCGTTTTGCAGGGGACCCATTAACATGTCACTATGTACAACAAGAATGACACTATAAAACGGTATCACTATTCACTATAGGAAGACTCCACTGTATCTGTTATCTATATCTAGAGAGAAAAACTTTATTAAGTCACTGTTACACAACTGTAATAGCCTCACGACTCAAATAACTAATAACTCTCTATACCTATACAACAACAAAGAAAATGCATTTTTTTTATTTTCTAATGAACTGAAAGGTTGATGGACACAATCGTAGAACTGAGAGGTTATTTAAGTTGAGAACGAATTTACAATCTTCTTTCTATGTGCTGTACCTAAATAATCCAAGCGGTGTCAAGCTTTTTCAGCAGTCAGGCGTTTCAGTTTTGAATTTGGAGTGAAAATATGTAGCAGAATACCCGATAGACATAATATAATTGGCTGGAATTATAAATAATAAATCATAATTATAAAATACCGCTTCGGTCGATACACTAGGTTTAAGCCAAAAGGTAAATTCAATTTTGAAGAAAATTCGAAATCTATGTAAATTAATTATAATTACAGCAATAGCAAACAGGAAGTTCGGGAAAAAATCCACACTAAAGGCCCATACCCTACCCCTGCTACCGACCGCTACCAACTAACCGTAGCCAATCATACCCCTTTGCACGCATCGACGTTATTGCAATTAACTTCACTAATTACAATTTGTGATGTTAATTGCAATTATGTTAATGTTTCAGCATTTGACCTTTGGTGACCTCCATAGGTCAAACGGTTCGTAAAGTGGACAAAGTTATCAATTCGTTTTAGTTTGCGCACCTATTTTGATTTGATCCTGTAAAGTTGGAGCATCGAACATTTAGTGACCTCCACAGGTCACACTATTCGTCAAATGGAGAATTGCTATTGAAATCCTGTGCAAAATGTTGAGTTATGTTAAAGAGCTATACGCTATGCTAAAGCTATGTTATAGCTCTTTTTCATTCTTCAACGACGATACATAATTACATAACTTGCGCCAAATTGCTTTTAAACTGACCGTGCCTTTGCGCCACATTGCCTTTACCTTTAAGCGGGGACTGGACTTATGTCAAATTGAATCTAAGCCAAATATGTGCTTGTGTGCACAAAAGCAATAATGCACATTTTCAATAGACACTAAAAGCTAGGGTGCGTACACTGTAAAAAATAAGATGCACTCGAGATAATACTAAATAGCAGTAGGGTTTCAGCGTTTTAGATGTATTTTTCTTGTTTTAAGATTTTTAATTTTTACAGTGTACATCCAACTTTAATAAAAAATCTTTTAAACAGTTTTTAGTAAAATTTTGTGATATAAAAACTATTAAAAGCTGTTAAAAGAGTTTTAAAGTTAGATTTGGTGGACACTTTCACATTTAGTGTTTATTGGATATGCGCATTTTTGCTATTAGTCAGATTTGGAAATGTGCCCTTTTGCCTCTTAAGCGATGATATGTACTTAAATAATGGTGCTGGTACGCCTTATCATAGAATGCGCATGCGCAGTAAATTTTTTGAGCTTTTGATCAAAATCATGACAGGTAATTTTCAGCCGATTTGAACAAGTAAAATGTGTTATTCGAAAGAGTAGTACCGGTAGCACCTATGCGAACATTAAGGCTCGACCTGCAGCTTTTGGCTTCTGAATCATTTTCAAAAATCCGGATTTTTCTTGTTTTTCCATAAAACCGGATGGTACATCATGCTACACACTTTTCTAAGCTTTTAAAAAATATAGTAGCGGGAAACCCGATGATTCACCATGGTAGCTCGTTTAAGATTTGAGACTCTACTACTTACGTTGGCATGGCGAATTCCACTTTTCCGCGATTCCACTAAAAGTACTAAAAATAAAGCACTACTCATCAGGTTTACCGCCAGTAAACTATATATAGAAATAGTTTGTAAAAAGAGAGAACGATCATGGAAATACAAAAGTTTTTATTAATCTTTTATCTGTACTACGCCGTAGGGTTGTTAAATTGTTACAAACCGTGTGGGATTTTTTTTTAAAACGGTTACAATGCAGAGTACCTAATTTGTTACCTTTCTGCAAGTGCAGCGATTTAACAGCAAATGGGACGCATCTTTAACAGTCATGTATTGAATAAGGATGGTGCACTCATGTCCTCATTCGGCACCCCGCACGAAATGAGGCGAGGGCTAGCGTTTCTAATCTTGATGAGAGGGTGAGGGGGTCAAAGTAAGGTAGACTTGGCTGTATGCTGGCCCTGGATTGCTGCTTGCCCAAAATTATTGGCTTGCTGGCCCATGGAATGATGCTCCACGAAATGATGGCTCACATGCAAGCCCCCCTTCATCCGACATTGAAAGCTTGGGTTTTCCGCACTTTTACAGTACCGCTAGCTTCTCCGTCGCCAGATCAAACCTAAGCTTTCACCGTCCGTATAGCCCCCACCCTACTGGGGGCGCTGCGCCCCCAGAACCCACCCCTACCTTACGTAACCTTACTTAATCAAACGTTACAGTGGGTCATCATTTCGTGGGCAAGCATATGCTGACCCACTAGTTCTCTGATTCTCGGGGTCTCTATTAAATGCTGGGCCAGTAGCAGATCCAATATTCGGCCAAGTCTGCCTTAAACTGTAACCGGGTGAGGACCGAGGGTGAGGAAGAAATGTTTTGGACAGCTATGATCCCGGGCATCTAATACATCATGTAATAGATCCCCATTCTTCTCTGTCGTCAGACGACAGCGCCTATGGCTTTCAATGGCATGTTTTTATTTGCTGCATGGTAAATGAATAGCGCTACCATTCAAAGTTTCTCTAAAAAGTTGCACTGAGTTGAGAGTTCTCGTTCTCACCACAATTCCCTTTGAAAATTGTTAAATAACGTGCAATTAAAATGATCATAAATTGCTGCAAAGAGGCGAATATTAGTTAGTGCGACATATCAGTCGGAAGCGCTTGAGGTTGTCAGCAACAATTGAGGTGACAAAGCTGCGAAAAAGTTTCAAGGTAATGGTAATTAATGAAAATGAAATGTAAAATTTACAATTTCATACGAGATAAAGGCACATTACAGGCAAATTGCATTAGATTTGTTTAATAAAATAAACTTGTAACGCTAAAAACATCTAAGAATTAATTTCGTGCATCTAATTGAACCCTGATCAGACTTAGACAGTTTGACTTAGGGCCCGTGGGGCTCTATTAGAGGCAATACGGTACATATTATTGTGTTTACAACGTTTTGACTTTTTTTTTGAAAAACCGTAATTAGGGTTTTTAAACGTTGGGAGTTTGATTGAGTTGATTTAAGGGATGGCAATGCGGGGGCAGCTGCCCCCGCATGACCGATTGCTTTAACATTAGCGTACATAGGGAAAAAAATCAAAATGGCTGCCATAGTAGCCCCCCCAGAAAAGTTTTGCCCCCCCCCAGAAAAATTTTCTGGATCCGCCGCTGGGGGTTCGTTAAATGCCTCTTTTTTGGTAAATTACCAACGATTTGTAAAAATAGACAAAAAACTGGCATTGACTGACACAAATTGGCAACAATTAATAAATATCCTACAAGTTGTTCAAGTATGTCCGTAGTTAAGAAAGCAAATGATGCATTAGGTATATAGTTCCAGTCTTTTTATTTCTTTATTCGTAAACAAATGTGACCAGTTAATACTTTATAATGCGTGTCCCCATATCAACTACACTTTGCAAATACAGTGAAACTTCGTTATAACGACGCCGTTATAACGTCATTTTCGCTATAACGACGGCACATGTCCTCCCCGTCAGCGAACCTGTCGTTGGACGTCACCTCCCTATAACGTCCGAAAAAATCGGTCTCCTGAGGTGTCGTTATAACGAAGTTTAACTGTATTAGCTTCGCAAGTTGTAGCAAATGCCTTCTAAACTTCTCTTTCTTCCTACTTTCGCACTTGTTTTTGATTTAGCAGCACTGCTAGAGTTAATCTGTTCTCTTTCATCACCTTTTGTTACATCAATCGAACTCAAGGTGGCTAGATGAGGATATGAGGTGAGGCCATTCCGAGGCGAAATTTCAGCTGCAAGCAAATTTTTTTATCTGCGGCAATTTTCATATTTCAAACAATCAAAATAAAAAACAATGGATTTAAAAGAAACCTGTGCCCGGATCCTTCGTGCATACTATGGATACCAAGAATAATTTATATAAAATGTAAACAATTTAAAAACAATGATAAAATGCTTGCTATGATCACGATTTTTGCTTCGGAATGGCCTCACCTGATATCCTCGTCCAGCCACCTTGAATCGAACTATTATCCGTGACTATAACAATAGTGGTCCGCAATGTCTTGCTATAGTAGCAAATCAGCACTCAGTCGTTATAACAACTGCTACTATATTTGTTTGGAACAAAAGTTTTGGACCCAAAAAATCTTGTAATGTAGTCTAATGGAAAGATTTTGTCAAAGGGTCAATAAAGTTTCTGCAGTTACTATGGATTTTTCCTGTTACAACAGCACTTGCCATGAAAGGTCGCTCAGTTTCTTTTTGCTTTAGCAAAACCTGGTATAGCAGTAGTAGCAGTTATAGCAAGATATTGCGGACCCTCATAATTTAAATAGTTTTCACAAAAAATTCGGAATTTAAATTTTAAGCGATATCAGAGTAAAGTGCACCCTTCAAGTGCCAGCATTCACGCAAGAAATCGAGGACCTGCTGCTGGGTTGACACTGGTAGCGGTTGTTGCCAACGACAGCAAGAACACAGTAGGTACCCTTGCTAAAAGGTAAAACGTTCTCAGTATTTCTCATCCCATCGTTCCGTCTCTGTCCATTTTAAAATTGGATACCACGGAACAGTTCAAATTCATATACGAGAGTATTGTTTTCTATTCTTATTTATAACTTGCGAATTTAAAATTCGAGTCATCGTACAATGCTGCTTCTGCCAATTTCGGTCAGTTTATATAAATTTCTGCCCAATATCCGTAATTAAAATTACCGGTTTTAACCGGGTAATTTTAAAAGGGTAAAAACCAGGGTTCGGGTTTATCCATGATTAGATTTAGACCTTTCCACCATGGAAAACCCGGTATGTACTGGGAAAAACCTGTATTAACATGTATAAACTGGGGTTTTTACATTCAACATGTAATGTGCACGGAGTAACTGTCATCCACTACACGGTAAAAAAAATCAGTAATAGCGATTTCGGTAAGCACCTTTTAATAGGGGATCTATTAACAAGAAACTCGGTAAAATTTCAAATTATGGTCAACCGAAAATCCTGTTAATCTGATTCCTACCGGTATCTCTATTAAAATAGAAAAGCAGTAGTGATCACTATAGATTTTTACAGTAGACTATATTGCACAACATTTTACCGAACATTACTTCATTATGCTTTGTAAGCAAACTACTCATTTGGTACAAGCAAAGTCAAGTACTTAATTTCGTACCAAAATCAAAAATAGAATCTGAGGTAATAATGTTAAAAATAGACAAAGTGGACACTTAACCAAACCTTCTTGAACCTATGAAAACAATTTTTGGGGGGTTTATCCGACTTTATCCCGAATTGTCAGAGTTTTACCCACTATGTACCTGTACTTACCATGTATATACCACCCCCTGTTAAAACCACCTCCGAACCCTGGTAATGGTAATAACCATGGTTAAACCTCCTTAACGAATCCTGGAAGCGTCGTAATTTGAGGTTTCTGAACTTTGTTAATTCAGTTCACTAACCCTCGACAAGTTTGACATTTACCTGGTTTCATATTTTGTATCCTCTATTACTAGGCTACAACTCCAACAAAAAACCTTTTATTGGAAAAGTCCAAAGACAGCATGGCCAAATCAGTCTTTTGTAATACTGACTGCATATTTACTTGGGATGCTCCTTTTGATCCAAGTAGAAGCATTAATATCTCGGACCAAGATTATTTGAAAATATTGTGCCCACAGAGAGCATCTTCTACCAATTGTGGTCATGAATTTGACATAGTTCCCATACAGTGTCCCTGTGGAGCTGGAACCTCAACCTTTGCGTGTAAACGCGAACACTGCAAAATTATCGCTTGTGATAGCTGCAGTAATTCAAAAGGTTTTGGGTAAGACATAATTTTGTTTAATAATTGTTTCAAAATCTTAATAATTATTCTCATCCTAGGATTTATAATGTAAGGTGTGTTGCCGAAGATCAAAAGTCTTGGTAATAGTCGCCATGATAATATGTTTTTTAGAGAATTCAAATCGCCGGTGAATCAAAAGTTGCTACCTGCTGCTGTAAAAATCCGCGATGATGGAATGTTTGTGCCAAACCAACTAGATAAAGATGACAAGGCCAAAATTCGAAAATACATTAAGAAAACTCTGAAGAACTATGATGCAAGACACAAGTATGACAGCAAGAATCATGATATCCAAATCAGAGATGAAGACGCAGAACTTGTGGACAACTCACCTCAAACGATACTTACTGAGCATATTGGGAAAACACGAGAACCTGTTTCGCTGTTGCAAAACCACAGTATTGATTCAAGTTCTTATGATCGGAAAGAAGTTCGGCACGTGTCAAAACATGAAGGTAGTAACTCCGAAAAACTTCGTAAAAAGTTAGACAAATCCAGCGTTGAATTTAGTCAGTCAAGGATAACATTGCGTCAGGCTATTCAAGGAAGGGAGGCCCTCGAACGACTGCAGCTTTGATCAAGCTCGATTTTGGTTTTTATGAATTGCGAACAGCCAGGGTTGGTTAGTTATACAGTTTATGGCTCGGGAAAAAGGGAATAGGCGTAGGGGCCCTAGGAGGTGAATTGCCCATTTACTTAATGTTAAAAAGCTGGGGTCGCATCGGGAAATTTCCCGAACATCCGCCCCTTTTTGAGGCAAGCGATTGAAACATTTTTGTATTACTTTTAATATTTTCCTTAAACTTCGCTTGTCAGTATCAAAGATAGTATAGTTATTAGCTATATGCGTGTGTAACATCTTTTGGGTATGTGATGTAGATCAAATGTAATTCGTCGTAAAAATGTATCAGACAAAAAAGGGTGTACTGTAAGTTGTTGCACGTGTATTTTTAATTCTATTTAAAATACTTTTCATTTCGGTTTTAAGTTTTTTACTTCCAACTGTCAAAACTATACTAACCCGCAATTTGCAAAAATGTTTTCTGAAACTATGTTTGTATTAAAACTTTGTCTTTAGGTAATTACCATAGTTGGTAACAGTGTAAATAAAACGTTTACTCTCTCTCTCTCTCAATGCAATGATTATTTTGTTATACATGGTGTTCTAATGTATTATGAGTTCTTGAAGTGTTCCTATAAAGATATTAACACACAGATCCTGGTCTGAAATTGAGCAAGATCATACTTGAATGTAAATAATTATTTAATGCACAGAGTGAAAGAAGAGTTGACATTACTATGCATCATCATCACGATCACATAAATTTATTCACGAGGTTATATTTGTACATACATTTCAGTTGCTTATACCTGCCAGTTTTCTCGAATTCATTTTGACAAGCAATCATACATACTTGATACTTGCCTCCACTAAATGAAAAGATCTGAAAAATGTATAAAATTATATGTACATGTTTCCTCCGGTAACAACTTTCATCTGCTCTAAGATAATACCAATCAGAATTTTATTACAATATTGATCACCTTGTCCTTTATGGACCACTAATATTATAAAATAAATTACTAAGCACAAGATAGCTTTACAGCTTAGTTGCCAACATGTAAATATTATTTTTATCAGAAAATATAGTCTGACCTAACGATGTTTCATACTAAAAATAAATTAATTAATACCATTGACTCCAACGCATTTGAATATAACCTGAGGTTAGAAGTACATAAACAATGGCTTTGCATGGTGTTGCAGTTAATCAAAAATTAGATTATTGCACATATTCCACAACTGACACTAACCTATTGTATTATAACTACTCACTACTAAGAACATACAACATTCCGGATGCATGTTTCTGGTTCAAGCAGTGTGCATAGTTGACACACATCTAAAGCACAATAACAACTGCACGTGGACATATAGAATAGAGTCAAAGTCAAAGGAATCAACTAAGTTGGAGGTAAATATGTGAAGCTAGTGAATCTACTTACTAACCACCACTAAATAAGCGCTTACTACTAGTGAATAAATATTATACATAACATATTTTCGAATGTCTAAAAAGTTAAATATTAAATAGAGAACACTGAAATATCATAGGCATTTGTTATGTATGTACACTAAATGAGTATCTTAATTATGTGCACTGTAGGTTCTTGTCTGATTGCTAGTAAGTTGAAGTTATCGTCACTTGACACAAATCCATTAAGTATACTTTAACCCTGCAGCTAGAGGTGAGTGAGTAGTGCAGTAAATATGTATGTGTAATAAATAAACAGATATATACAGTCGCAGTTAATGCTGGACACCAAATTCATATAATTATCATCATATACGTCAGCTTTGAAGCGATTCTGTCTCAATTCTGTTTTTAAATCAATCAACTGTGCGTGTAGTTCGGAAATTTCATACGCTCTACAACATGTGAAGTTTTTTGTAAATAGGTATGTTTAAAAATTTAATTACTACTTGCGAGACATACCGCTAAATATTAAACATGATATATAAACGTATAACAGTAACAAAGTAAAAGCCAGTGCTGTCGAAAATACAAGGAGCTATTAACTAGTAGTTTTTAAACTGTTTCTCAGTAGCTTGACTTGCAGCATTCAAAAAACACGCCCTTATTACTACGACTCAGGTTCATACACCCGAATCATAATTTCAGGCATCCTTAAAACAAAACAAAAGGGATGGAGTACTAGAGAACATAATAAACATAACAAAATACACTAAACAATCTGATCAGTCTTCTTTTCCATACCCCATTTGCGGACTACTGCTCTTTGACTCTGTAATCTTCAATCGGAATACGCTCTTAATTCTGCAAACATTCAAGTTGCATGATATAATTAGTACTGTAATTCTTCACTCACACTTATCTCGCAGGAGTAAGGTTTTCGTCCACATTAATGTTTCAAAGGACAATCAAAAATGAATGGGATGACGACTCAACTTACCTTTTGTATAGCTCTTGGCGAATAGCCAGTGTGAATTTAGAGACGAGGCAAAGAATACACGCTGCGGAGAAAATTATGTTGGTCAAAAAAACAATGTAAAAGTTTCCTAACCATTCTATTTTCCCGTAGTTACCCAGCAAGTCGAAGTTGGTAATTCCTAAAAGAAAAACAAAGCAACGGATATACAAAACGCTATTCAATGGTTATATATAATACTGTTATCATCGAGTAAAACGGGTTCTTCCATTAAATTGAAGATTGATCAAACAACGAAGAACTAGCTTTGGTAAAAATTTTCTCAGAAATCTACATATCGATGATGCGATTATGTGTTATTACCTAATATTCTTGCCAGAACAGGAAGAGCAGAGCTGAGAACTAGAACGTAACCACAATTGTAAATGATGTGTGAAATCGGGGAATCGTTATACTTCGGACGGTACTTTTTGATACCAGGCAAATTATACAAGCCAATCACCGATGTGGTCATTAGGTAGAATATAATGATTATTTCCAGTCCTGCACCCCATGTCCCAAGCATTGACATCGATGAAAGTCCCAAAGAAAAAGGCTGAAAGAACAAGTTAAAAAAGGCATATAGAAACTATCGAACAGCAATGGAAAAGTAAAGGAATTCAACAAGCTTTGTGCTTTTGTGTTTTAATTACCTGAGCGTGAACTGGCAAAGCCTTCACACCAAATAACAACTGAACTGTATTGATTACGACCAAAAACACTGTGAATACAGTCAGGACTAGGAGAAAGACGTACGCACAAGGGTAAATAAAATTTGTTTTCCATCTAGACGATTTCTTTAAGACGGCTACATGGAAAGTCATACGCCATAGCGGAATATTGATTAATTATCTCTAAATCTTTCACTCGTAAACAAATAGGTAATATATATTAATTTTTACGAAATATTACCTAGGTCTTTAACTTTCTGTTCTAGCTGAATTAATTCTCCTCCACCTCTGGAATTATCACTCGGGTCAGGGCGCATAACACCACTCATACTTTCCAATTTTTTCTGAAACTCTTTCCCCCTCCCTTCACCATTCAGCCTACCATTTTTGCATTTGAGCGAATTTTTGAGAGATTCTACTTCTAATTGAGCAACCGTAAACTCTTCATCTATATTTCGAATAAATTGCGGACCAACAATGAATTGACTCAAAACGGTAAAAAGATGAGCAGAGCCTGTCGGGGTGCAAACTATAATCGAAAGTAAACAACAATTAGTAATGATTTCCATTTGCACACGACCTAAATTATTATACATCATAACCGTGACTTACCTAGAAGTAGCAGCACTCCAAAGAAGGAAATGCAGGAGTAAATGAAAGGAAGTTGATTGAAGAATAAACCAAAAAAATCAAGACTAAAGCTGGATCTTTCCGGGGTAAGAACAAGTGCAAGAATGTATGCCATACCCCAGACGGTAAAAGCTGCTAGTATCAAAACTACGACTGCTTCTTTGAATTTCGACGATACACCCTGAAATAAAAAACCAGTAACCACCACAATTAAACATAATAGTAACTAATGCCATTAGCCATTATAGCTTAAATCCTTAAATGTTAATTTAAGCTACAAGTAAAATACAAAACTATATTAGCTTACCTTTTTCTGACCAGAGAATCCTTCAGACTCAATAAAAAAGTACGCAAACGGTAGGAGAAAGAAAAGAGATGCATTAGCAAACAGAAAAATAAGATTCCATAGACCCTGGATGAGCAAATCATTCAACCATTGAATATAGTACGTTTTCGGATACAGAAGGAGCACTTCATTAGCAATAACTGACATCGGGAGGAGAAGTGCAGCTCCCATGGAAATGGAGAGCGAGAACACGCATATCCAGAAGCTAGTAGTATATATACAAAATATTAAATTATTATTACTCTCACTGCCTCATCCTGTAATTTTTACACCGAAAATTTATAGCTTTAAAAATTACCATATTCCATATACAACTGAGTCGGACTCATCATCGTCATCGGCTGCTCTATCTTTTTTCTTTAAGAAACGTCCGATGATCGCCCAGCTACAAACAGCTAGCGTTAGGAAAAATATTAAGAATATCTGCAAAAGATGTTTTATAATTACAAATCAGAGTTAGTATTACAACAACAAATTACAAAACTAGCATCCAATTTACATCTACAATCTCAATTTTTTGCACGAAAATCTTATTGCTTTGGGACTCAACTCTAATATCTAATCGTGAATCATAACTAAATCCAAAACAAAAATACAAAGCACGATATATTTAAGATCCTAGTTTAGTACACCCCTTCTGCAATCCTTCTAAATAGGTAAACACCTACATTTTCTTTGCGTGACAAGGCACAATGGTTGGTAGCTGATAGTGCTTTACCATTCACCTACTGTGTACTGTCTACTCTAGTAACAACTAACTAGGAACTTAGGATTTCATCGGAACAATTCCATTATCAATTATTATGAATGATGATGAAGCTTATAATTTAAATCCTCTCGTGTACATATCTCAGTTTCACATTCCACGTCCATCATAGAATCATCATATCATGCATAATGCATCGCACGTAATAATTGAATAATAATAACCAACGGGTTATTTATACTTGCCCACATCCTCTCCCTATTGTCTATCTATCTTGTGCAATGACACGAAATTTTTCGTCCTTCTTCATTTCCTTGGAATATAATTAATTATAGAGCGAAAGAAATAAACTTACAATATTTTCCCGAACTGTGTTATGAAACTGCTGGCTAAGGTCACCAATGTCGTCATCTTCTGACGCCTCCCCATCCATTAATCAAATTTGAAACACTCGCACCTAATAAGGTCTTTGAAATGTTTATTCGCACAATAATCGATAGGAACACTACTGTGGTTTAGAATATGTGAAAATGTGACAATAATTTGCCGAGATACTTCCTGGATGATGCACGTATTTTGATTTTCCTAGTCAAATTCAAAATTCCACCGAGGGCTGAGGGAATTGCTAAATATCACTGTTATCATGAGCAGCAAATAGAACTGTGGTCAACAGCAGCTAATCTACTGTGTCTGTCTTGATAACCAGTATTATTTACGATTTGGAATACTTGACCCGGGGCACAGATAAGAGGAGATGTAGATGTAGGAACGCATTAATTGTGTTTATAATTGACAATTGCCAAGCAGAGTAAACAGAAATAGACGAGTGCAGCAGAGCTGAACAGAATAGAGAATACGCTGAATTGCCAGACCAGTCCCAGTATTTCCCACAATTGATTTACCGTTGCCTTTTCCCTTCCTTCTTCCTTTCCGTTGCTTCACGCGCTTCAGTCCTCGTCCTCACTCAGTCGCTTCTCTGGCTTCACTGGCTTCGCCTACGTCTCGACGTCTCCGCTTTACAATCCATTCCCAGCCCAAATCTTGGCGCTACAGGGGCACTTCCTTTCCGGTACATTTCAAATCATTTCCCATATTTCACAAACAGGTTGCCTGCCTGGATTTCCCTTGGACGGGCTGTGGTCCTTTACTGGTCTGGAGTCTCTGGAACGGGAAGGTCCAGTCCCTGGAAATAAATGCCACACCATAAATCCACTATCTAAACTATAATTAGTTTTAATGCACCGCTTTGTTGTTTCACAATGCCTTAGAAATCAATTCTCTTTACAATCCTAGTGGATAATAACCATTATTATACGAAGCACTTAAGTACTGAATTACTACTGCAATTATACAATGGTTTTAATGTTGAAACTGAACCTTGATGTATTTATTTAACAATTATGATTTGATGCAAGATCAACTGAAAGGGTAGTTATGTTGAGGATGACGAGCTGGTGAATACGACAACGCCGAAGTTGTTACGTGATGACGATGACTCAAACGAAATGAATATTTGCTTTAGGCCACTTTTAGGAGAGGATATTAATTGGGAGGATTTTAATTCCCTGTAATCTTAATCCTTGTCATCGGTATCATCATCAGCAAAAGGAATTCCGATGACAGAATGTACGCAAGTAATTACCTATTGCATTTAGAGATTATTAGGCCCAGCTGTACAAACTGAGACGATATTATGGACGAGTGGGAATAATACTGAAATTAGTGGATGTGAGCTTAAATTATTAAGTAGGTTGGGCTTGGATTATTGCTGTGGTTGGTGCTGGTAACGGTATTGATGGACGTCAACTGAAAACTAATTCCATTTTAAATGTTAAATGAAAATGCACCAAGTGGGGCATACTGTGTAGTGTTTGGCAAAGAGGATCTGAGAGCAAGTACCTAGCTTTTAGCTCCGTAGGTACCTGCTTAATAAAAATTCTTGTTAAATAGGTATAATTATACCCTTTTTGGGTTTCAGATTTTAGATGATCGAATGAATTGAAAATCAACTATTGATCTATAAATTAACGAAGGGAGTTCATTTTTTGTTTAAGTATAAGGTAGCCAAAAGAATAATATAATTATATATACTGGAGGTTAATTAAATATTGGTATCTAATTTTTCGACATCCGGATCAAAATCCAAAGGACAAAGACCACACCTACAAAGCGATAACTTGGATGTGTGAATGTGAATGATGCTGATGCTGTTTCATGCAGTTTTTGAGTACAAGAGAATATCTTGTTTGACCCAAGTAAAATAACTACTCGAATTATTTGCGTGAATGTCGTTGGTCTGTTTCTGTATAAAATAAGTCGGTAGTTCAGTTTAATTATTACGTAAATAATACTCAGTTCCAGGTCGCGCGCAAAATTGTGCGTAAAATTTAGACATCCAGCAAAGTTTCTAACTAGAAAACTACATAAAACCCAGTACTAGTACTGAATGATAGACCTGGATTTGCTTAAATCATGATAGGCGATAGTGTAATTCTTTTGTTGTACAACAGTGCCCCGTAAATAAATTTGAAACACTGTGCCTTGATTAACTGCTATCACTAAGCCTCAATTTTTGGAAAAATATAAAGTTATTTAATCAACGTACTAAATAAGATACGTATTACAATACTTTCTTAAAAATGAAAGTATATTTTATTACCGCATGCTTCACAAAAGAACACATTAATAAAATGAATTAGGACACAAACTGTCACTAACAAAAACTTCTGGAACTTGATTTAAAAGTATGTATTGAAGTACTTCTAAAGTCTCATACAAGCATACTATAAGCGTAAAGACTTTTACCATCCAAGAAGTTAGTACTTCAACATTTACATGAACAAAAAATATGAAACATTTAACTAAACAATCCATGTGATGCTCCTATTTCTGTAATAACAATAAATACGAAACATATCTAACTTAATCCCTACATTTATTATGCCTCGATATCTACAAGGCTTGATTTTTTTCTAAAATCTAAGTCACCGTTGAGCTTAGTTCAGCAATTTTCTTTCTTCTCCCTTCTTTTCCTCTGATTATTCTTTTCACCCTCCTGTTGTTAACCTTTTCAACTGTCGATTTAATTTGTGCGTGTTCGGCCATATCACTTTGATTATAGTAGAAAAGCTCAGGACCACTGTATGGACCCCTTTCAGCGAGTTTCCCCGATTTTACGAATCCGTCCTCAATAAACTGTCTCAGGGGTGCCATCACTACAATTTAAAATTAAATACACATTATTACCATGCATGCACTTATAAGTCATATTTAAACGGACAGTTGGTATACCTACAAACGAAGAGTTGTCTGTCAAAAGGGAATAAGTCCACAGGATTTTCATTGAACTTAGGCCCTTTTGCTTTACCAGACAACACTTCATATGTAGAAACCACATCACATTCAAATTCGCAATAAACTTATTAATTTTATTGAACTTACATTCTTGGTCATTTGTGTGTGCATCCTTTAAACGACCAAATATAGATTGAACGTATAAAAACTGAGGTTTTGAATCTATTGTAAGTTCATTTGCCCACACTGAAAAGAAACAGAATTTAATTACGTCTTTACGAAATATTTACGCTCTATGTATCATTAAAATAAGCATTCGATTTGATGCTTAAAAATAAAAATACAGTAACAAAATATTAAACAAATGCTTACGAATGATTTTCAGGAAAGCCAAGAAAATCATATCCGTGATTTTTCTCTCTTTCCATTCCTTATAAATAGAATCAAAATTATCTTCGATGATTAGCATGCTCTGCTGCCAGTCACACTGAAGAAGAAGCATCACAAGAGCCTTTTCGCCATCTTCAATACTCTTCTGGAATTCTAGTTCTAAAAAAATTATTATATAAAATTAACGTTAATCACAAACTTGTAATTGATCAAATGCTAGATAAAAATAACACAAAATTTAATAAGACCATTATTGACTGAACACAAACAATATAGTTATCTGACTGCACTCACCCTTAAAATCCTTCCAAATGTAAGCAAAAAAATGTTTAAAATTTAGATCAGGTAGCACCACACCGATCCCATCCGCGAATATATGCCGCATTTCTTTGTAGTAAATTGAATCACAGTACAGAGGACCACAAGTGAGTGAAATAACTATGGACTTCTCCAAAATACTTCCATTTTCTGTAGATCAAACCAAGAAATACTATACATTGATATTCACGCTCGTACATAAGACAATTTAAGTACCTATATCATAGCCATAACTAACAATTCATAATCGGAGTTACTTACCAAAAGGAGATGAAAACATGTCTGGATACCCACTAATGAATCCTTGAGCAAAGCAACATTTTTGCCGAGTGCGCTTCACAATTACTAAATAAAGTATTTGGTGTGCCAGATCGATGAAATTAAACTCCCTACAAATGGTACCATAGCAAAGGCCTAGCATATTCAGGATATCGTTTCTCTGTGAAGTAATACAAAAAATCGTTATCATACACATTTTTGCACGTGAGTTATATTAGGTACTCACAGAACCCTTTTAATAACAACTTACATTAAAAAGATGACACAACCGGCCCAGGATATTAATCATGAAAAAAGTAACTGCTACCGAGTCCAAATTGGGATACAACTTTGGTAGCAAGGATTTTACAACGCCAATTGTAGAACACAGTTTTTTGCATCCTATTATCAACGACTGTTCATCTATTCTCCGTAGCATGTAGCTACTGATGGACTCCTGCAGATCGTAGTAAATTTTTCTGCGAAATAAAAATCGTAATAATTAATACAAATAAACATATCCCATCACTCACATTTATATGAACAGTGAGTATAATATAATACCAATCACACAAAGCAATCATTAATCATCATCGTGACAATCATGAGAAAGATAACTTACTGAGCAATGTGTATTTCACTAGGAGGTTGCTCTATCAATTCGGGCAATTGTTTCTGGATAATACTAAAAAGTTCATCTGTTGTTAAGCTTCTCGCGTAATTTCCAACGATTAGTTTAGTAAGATTGACATTCTTAGGTGGTACAGGAGGTGGTTTTGCTGTAATAGGAAAAGAGATTATTAAAAATATTAGTTACATTTCAGAGACACCTTTTAACTACATTATTGATCATTAAACTTTATAGATTAAGAGATTTTAAAACATACATTTTTTCGTTGAATTCCCTTCAGCGTTATCTTTGCACACTGCTGTCGACGCTACTTCGGCTTGCTTGCTACATTTATCATGATTTTTGGTAACAGACTTGTTGGCTAATTCTTGGAACATTTCGTTAAAAATTTGATCCTCTGTAATGATGTCTTGTTCCTTGTTGGGAAGAGAAGGTGATGACAATACTTTGGTCGCATTGTTACTAGCAGATTCTATGCTTACTCTTTGCTTCTTTTTCGGAGGCACTGCAACGACAGGACTAACTTTCTCTAGGTTTTGTCTCCTAGGTGAGGTTCGAGTAGGCACTTGTGGTTTAAGTATAGCATTTTTGTCTTTGTTGGAGACAGAAGTTTTTGTGGTTACTGCTACTCTTGCAGTTATTTTTGATTTAGACACTGAGGAAGAATTTGGTTTAAATCCAGGCATACGACGAAACAACTGGTTCGGTGCAGTCTTCAAAAACGCTTCCTCAACAGAGTCAACGCTCTTTTCACAATTCCTGGCACTAGTCCTTCTAATAACTGCCGGTAGTTGCTTAACCGGAGGAAACGATTCTTTATCGTTTGATGACTCCTTCAGTATTTGTTTCTCTGCTTTCATTCGCTCAATAGTCCGCTGAGCCTTGATTTCCAATTTTTTCTTGTCACACATATTCTCACCACTACCTATCTGAATAATATCTGACATTGAATTTTTTATCCTATCTTTAGCACTCATTTTGATATCACTCGGACGTGGTATTTCGTTGGGCTGGTTAGTCGTAATAACTGGAGGGGCTGATTTTATACTGTTTATAATTGTTGTCAATTTTGATGCTTCTTTCAGCTCATCTTTTCCTTTGGGTACTGGAGGAATAGTATTGCATGGCTTCTTTGAAATTTCTTTAGGCTTGTTCACCGTAGGAGCCGAAGCAACTGATTTTGCACTGTTTAAAATTCCAGATAATTTCGATGCCTCTTGTACCACATCCTTTTCTTTAACTGCTGTTGGAAGAGTGCCGCAAGTTTCTCTTTTATCCTTACATTCTGTAACTGCAATGACTGCTGATTTCTTAATTACACCAGCTGGTTCAGCATTACACATTTTCTTTCGGGGCTCCTCAAACAAAGAAACGCGAATCTTTTTAGCTGGAGTTTCATACACAGTAATATCATCACTTGCACTAGTTTCTTGCACTGCAGGCCGGCAATCGGCATCCTCTAATAAGTCATTTGAGACTGCTGATGGAAGTGATCGCTTTATCCCCGATACTTCCACAGTTGGTTGTCGTCTGAATATTGAAGGTAAAGTAGGGGTTCGAGAGGGTATATTTACTCCAGCAATTGATGATGTTTTGGAAACTAACGGCCGCAGGAAACCTGATTTCTTCTCAGGTAATTTCCCTACGCCAATTTTCTTACGCAAGGTTGCAACTCTGTCCTCAGAAGCAACAACTGTACCCAGTGACTCAGTAGATCGATTTTCTTCCATAGTTTTCTCTGGGGATGAACTTACGCATTCGACGGAAGTTGGAATTTGCTCATCATTCCCATCCACTGAAATGACCTTGCATGGCGGTAATTCTTCACATTCGTCGAAAGCTTCACTCACAGTATCATCCTTTATTGTTAAGTCAGGAAGGATCATTACTGGTACTTTAATCACATCAGATACTACTGAATTTACGGACGAAAAGTCATCCTGTGGCATTTCAACAGTAGACTTGTATGCAGGGATGGATGGTTCTGAATCTGCTGGTTCTGAATTGCTTTCATCCTCCGACATATCACTGTCTGAAGACAAATTTAGATCCTCACTGAGAGAGTAACCTGCGATCGTCTTAATGATGCTGTCAGTATTCTTCACATTCACAATACAAACTTCAGATAAAGGAACCGGTGGCACTTTGGATTTGCTATTGGTGCTTACTACTTCTGTTTCATCTTCCGATGACAGGAACGATTCAGAGTCATCTACCCCATCGGAAGCACTACTGGAATCCGAGTCCTCACTATCTGTGCAACTGTCATCAACGTCAGATCTACTATGGGTCCCACCCTTTCTTGGGGAAACAGTTGATTTTTGACCAATCACAGCATTAACTTCAGGTGCTGGGGATAAATCTGGTAAAGCTGGATGAGATTTACAAATTGTTCCATCTTTAACTTCAGCGACTGGAGATGAATTCCGTACACCTGAAGATTCAGATAAAGCTTGGCGATTAATTGCAGGCAAAGACAAAATGACTGAATCCTTAACTTCAGCAACTGGAGATAAGTCCGGCAAACCTGGAGAAAATTTAGAAAATGTTCGACCCTTGATTGGGCGCGAAGGACTTTTAACCGGCGAAACGCAATTGTCGGAGTCACTCTCCGACAGACTACAGGGACTTTTAGTTTTCTTCGAAGGAAATGAAGTTTTGGATACGGAAACGGAAGTCATTTTTGGATTGGAAGTAATATTTACTTGTGTACTACCAAAGTTAATTGAATCACTATTTAAGTACGACTTGCTACTTTCCTCCCTATCAATCTTAATCTTGGCTGGCAAAGTGGTAAGAGAAGACGACTTTTTGTACTTATGCTGCCCTTCCGCGCCTACTGATGGTTTCAAGTCTTTAGAAACATCGGAATATTTTTCGGACGGTATACCAGAAAATTTCATTGTCTCCTTTCTATCTTTAACACCATTTTTATCATAACTAAGAGGTTCTGAATCTCGTAAATTTGCATTAATTAAACCTGATGAATTCTGAGGAACCAGCGGAGGAGGAGATTGCATTTGGTCTTCGTACAAACTGCTATCTTGATTAAGATCAACTCTGACACTATTCTTTGCATTTTTGGGCTCAATACTTTCGAGACCCAAGCTTATTGAAGTTTTGGTATATTCACCACGAGAAAGAGCGTCGGTTTCTATCGTGCTCACCACAAGGTCTTCATTGAATGGAGGGCTTCCTGAAGAAGAAGACATTGCAAAATTATCATCAAACAGTTCCTCGTCATAAGACGGAGTGGATGAAATGCAGGATCTGATGTTAGCAGTTTCACTATCTTCCGTATCGCTCGCGTCGAATATACTCTTTGTCTTAACTTTCACCTGTGGAACACTGTCTTTCAAATTTTTTACTAATAAATACATTTCGGATTTGAAAGAATTCATTATAGTTTTTAAGGTATCCATAGGTACCATCTGCTTCTGGTTTAGCGCATCTTCCACCATAGAGCTTGATGCTGTGACTAGATCATTCTCCTTCGATCGATTTTTATTATTTGCAATATGTTTCATGATTTCAGGCAAAGCCTGAACAGTGGCGAGAGTATTTCTTAGGTCTTGGATTGTTTCGGTCTTCATACTAATTGTCTTCTCATTCTTCTTCTGGAGCTTGTTCAACTCTTTCACTTCATCTTTTAATTTAATTTTTTCGGGGTCCGAATTACTGCTAATCTGGATGTGTAACAATTTATTTTCTGCTACCAAGTGACTTACTTTGGCTTCAAGTTGCTGCACTATTAATTTATTGGATATGAATTCACTCTTAATCTTTTCATTATCACGTTGTAGCTGTTGATGAAGCGAGTACAATTTTTGATACCCCTGAAAAAATTAATAAAAAAAGTAAGATTAAAACATGATTAATGATTTACAGATACGAGATAATAAACTTAGATAAGAATACCATCGAATTACAGCTTGTATTAATACTTTGACTGGGATATCTTACTCGAGAAAATGAATTACAAATTTGTAGCTACTGCAATGAGATTAACTGGCAATAGTTATCACCAGGAAATAAATTTAATAGTGCATTACCCAATTTCGGAGTATTTGTATATATGAGATGTTTTAAGGTGTGGGTCGAACTAGTAAAAAACTTGTTGGTCCTAATAATCATTGGTTCCTCAGATTTATGGCTACTGGAGGAATGCGTAGAAAATGTTGAAAAAGAAAAGCGAATGAAATATCGTCGGTTAAGAGTCTAAAAAATGATGCAAGTCAAAAACTTGGTAAATACAAAATGAGGCATGACCATGCTTTCCTTAAATGTAATGTGAGGTAAGTTCAACTGGACATCACTGGAGTTACCTCGCCTCAATGTACGTTTAACAATTCATGGTCATGCCTCATTATGTTTCTAAAAAAAATCGGTTCAGATATGTGTACACCACTTGTTTTCAACAATATCAACTAGCTAATTTAGCAATATAATAATTATTACTATCATCATTCTTATAACCAGAAATTAGTTACAACAAGATTATGTCACGTATACTGAGTCTATTTAG
>JAAXYX010001520.1:0-22439 GCA_036851915.1 Ptenothrix huangshanensis | reverse complement strand
CATCGACAATTTAAACTACAAAAGTTTATAGGAAGGTACCTACTTTTGTACAACCTTAGGCACATAAGTCCAAATATAAGTATTTCTTAGCTCCACCGTCCAATATCTACGGCAAGATTATAATCACATAGGTACTTGTTTAGAGAAGTATGCGCCGAGCACAACCAACCAAGTATTCAATAGTGAATAGTCCTTTCATACAAATAAGGTCGGGCTGTCCAGTGTCCAGTTTGAAACGTGTACAGATAAAAATAGCCGTTGATTTCCAAGATTCATCATTTACTTAAATTCTGCTGACCGACAGTCACTCTTCCACCGCACGGTGCTCCACAACTCCAGCACTCATTACGCGTAAAGTTCAAAGTGTCTATTCAAATCAATCATTTCCAAGAAGGAAAGAAAAATTCCACATATTGTTTTATACTCATTTACAAAACCCCAAATTTTAGGATCCCAACGTAGGTAAGTTACGGTGAAGAAGGGCCTGTTATTATTTACTGACTGAAAACATTTAAAACGTTTGCTACTGTTTTGTTAAACGCCTACTAGGTGCTTACTACAATAGTCTTATTGAAAAATAATTTTTTGTACACACTAGTGTTTCGAAAGATGAAGATCTTGTCGCAAGGAGTTTTTCCCGTGATTGTGATGGTGGCAGTCACACTACTGGAGTATCCTCTAGCATGCAAGGCGAAGCCGATGCTCCCGGATTGTAACAAATGTCGGGAAGTTGATGTGGGCGACGACAGCCATTCCCTTTGCTCCTTCGGGTGCTCCTTCTACTTGAAGACCACCCTACCCGAGGATGCCAGTGACGCCGTTCAGAGAGATATTGCCCACAAAATCCTGCCCATTCTAAGACTACTCCGAAACTTTAGTCCAGGCATGACCGAAAACCAATTCAACACTGACATTCAGTTCAATCATGAAACCTTAAAGTTTGAACCTTTGACAAAGCCAACGCCAGCTTTAGCCTTAGCTCCTGTGGTCAGCGAAAAAGGTTTAATTATTTCTGAACTCAAACCCCAATTCAAACCAGTAGCACTAGCAAATTTTGAAATTCCGGAATTAGATCCAGTTTATTCCACAGATTCTGGGGCTTTTGAAGATTCACTATACTTCCCTAGTTCAGATCCAGAATTTGAAGTTGAAATCGCTGTATCAGAATCGCAGTCACAGTCACCGAAGTCTCAAGCTCCAGAAGCTGACGAGTTTCTAGAAAGCATTTTAATGATTTTACCTACTTCGGGTGTTGATCAAGCATCGGAACCATTAGTAAGCCTGGCTTCTACGGAAGGTCAAGTTGTTCCCAGTGTGAAACTGGACAGTTGGGTCCCACTCGTAGATACAAACAGAGAAGAACTGCGAATGCCATTAGTTCTAACAGACATGGATAAAACCAGATACAATCTCAATTCCAACGAAGAATCGGACGACATCAAAGATTTGCTATTCGTCCCCTACCCAAATGATCCAAAGATTATTGGAACCTCTGATAGTGATTCCGCTTCCACTGATCCAACTTCTCCGAAGGAGTATTCAGCCCTAAATTCTGCTGATGTATCGAATAACATTGATCTCGAAGAAAATGAAATTCCAGATGAAGATGTTGATGAGGTGACCAAGACAAGAAGGCCGGCTCCCAGAAAAGCAAGTCTATTGGATATGTACTACATGGAAGACAGCTCGCTAGTGAAGTCTAAGCGGGTGAAAAAGGATTAAAACCTGGTTCAGTTACTGCCACTATAATTAAATAATTATATTAGCCACAAAGGGGTCCGTGTTTGGAAATCAATGATTAGATTCGTAGAAATCCCTGACCCTCGTCAACAAATAAAGTCACTTTACTTTACTTTATATTTACTATGGTTTATAAATTATGATTAACAGAAAATCCGACAAATAACTGCACCCATGAGCTTTAGCTACAACACTGTAATTAAACAACGTTGGAGTAACTATTATTAATTGATACATTTTTATAATTAGTTAAGGTTCAAATCCATTTATTATAGTTAATTATAGGTGGAATCAACAAACAATAGTGTGAAAGCAGTCACTAATCCCTTACTGCATTTTTAAGCAATGTAGGTACCTATGTAACAAGTTACAAGCGGAAAGAGAACGTTTGGGAATTCCATCTTCACGTACCTGATTGGTCCAATAGATGGCGCTACCGCCTGAGATTTATACTTGTAGCTTCTTATCATAGGTAATAAGTCCAGTTTTTACAGCAACAATAGTTATAACAATTAATTAACTTGATTATGACCTGTCTAAGAATCCCACTGAAACAATTACCAATCACCATGTCCCCTATCTACTGAAGTACGTAGGTATACCAATGTGAATTCTTCTTGTACACCGAGACTGTATAAAATAATTTGCCCATTTAATTCATGAATTAAGAATCAGCATACCTGGGCCTACTTACCATCACTAGTTAACTAGAGCGAGGAAGTTTATTTCCTCCATTGTCATTGAGGATTTTATCTAAATTACTGGTTAAAGCTACTCAATGAATTTTAATAGTAATACTCCCAAAATCACAATTAATCTAGTAGAGTAGTACTTACTTGAATTTATTAACCTATTGCCTATTATGTATTAGCATTTATTTATACTCACTGTTATGATTACGTTTACTCTTTTATAGCACAACAACAATATAATATTATTACACACGTCAATTGAATAAATTATGCATTGTAATTAGTCCGAGCAAATTATTCTCATTATGCAAATGTAATAATGGCATACAATGATTCACAACAACCATAATTAGTTACAAGGAAGTGAGCTGTAGTTTCAAGGATTTTGTTCGTTAAAAATCAAAATGAAACTTACAATGACTAAATTCAAAAAGCAGTAGGTAAATAAATGCAATACCTATAAAAGCAAAGTACTGCAACAACTGTATGGAATTATCACATTTTGCTCTTAGCCTTTTAGGATAGATTTTAACTCCTTGCTTTGGTTTTACGTATTTGTATGAAAATCAAAACCAAAATTAAAACACTGCGCACTGCGCGGCACCCATATGAGGATTCGGATTAGCATTCAAATTAGGAGGACGGTTCACGGTAGTAAAGTAAGTCATTTTCATAATCATAATAATTGCACAAGACGTGCTTTAATTAATGCATGTAACATTAATTGGTCCGTGCGTGCGTATTTCTAATTGCGCATTAGAATTCAGAATCAAGGGTAGTAGAGCAGAGTAGTATTTAACAGTGACTTAATAAAGCTTTTCTCTCTATAATTACACTAATTAGTTGGTAGTACAATTAGTTACTGTGATTCTTCTGAGCCTTTGGTACTTCTATATTGCTATCCATAGTTATTATGAACTTATATATAATTAATTATAATTAATACTACTACGATGGCGTTATGAAGGAATTAAGAATGCTGTCATTGGTCGATCACAGCAAAAACATACGGCGTCTGAAATTCCCAGGCAATTTGACGGTGAACGGAATTGCAAGGGGGTTTTAGTCTTGAAATAAGAATGCGTTAGCACAACTATTGATGCAATCATCTGTCGTAATTCCACCTTCTCACGAACGAACTGTCGCACTCACGATTCAATTGTTGAGCACTTGAAGCAAGCTTCACATACCGCAGCCATACCATAAGTATAATAAAGAAAAGCGCAGAATTAATGCAGATAGTAATAATTAAGTGTTTGCCATCTGGATCTGATGAATTAAACAGACCTGTACTTTCAGTGTTACATGCACTCAACGACTGACAATGGTGATTGTTATTCTCAATGTTATCGTTACTCGTGTCAGTCGCAGGAAACGCCAGATAAATAATGTATAATAATAATAGTTGTAAATAAGGTCTAGCATAGAAAATGCAGGGGTGCAAGTTGCAACGATTTTGATAGTTGTCTTATACAACGAATTAATAATAAACTGCCTTCCTTCCTACAAAGCTTATTTCTATCCTACCTATCTTTGTCTGTCATTATTATGTCGGTATCTAATATATATCTTGTGGACGTGAGTCTATGAGTCATTATTGTGCTTCTGGGTTCAAGTTTCATGAAAAGCTGTTTGTGTTGGACTTATTCAACGCATCACAATCACACCACATCCCGATTCACATCGAATCGAACATCAAAAGCATGTTTTATGCTATATGATTTACCAATACTACATGCATGATGTGAATCATTCCTCTATTGCGTCTCTGTGCTCACAGTAAATAAATGCAGAGAGACAAAAATGTAAAATATATTAAAAACTGGAGCTACTCACAGTTTCAGTTTCAGTCAGCTAGTATCCACAAATATTTTGACTGTGACGGTGACTATGACAGTGGGATCACAAATCAAAAGAGCAAAGAGAAACAGTGGTCACGCAAGAATGCATATCTATGGGTGTAGTATTCCACTTTGGAAACGTTGTTACCTTGAAATCCCTTAAATGCTGACACTGACTACCCATGCCATGGCATGTCCATCTATAGAACGTATGCCCACTCCAGTCACAGAGCAGATACAGATACAGGCACGGACAACAGCCAGATAACGTAAAACCAATTCAGTCCAGTCCAGTCTATTTTTTACTAACTTTTTCTCAACATCAGCCTCACTGCAATGCAACCTAAGGCTACCAATACGAATGCAATTCATTTTATGAAGAATCAAGAGCTGCATTATTTTAACTAGTGCTCATGTTTTTGTTGATCTGTACTCCGTAGACACATAGTACATATGAGTAGATATGGAAGGCGATTGCATCATGAGAAAAGCAACATGGAAATCCTTCACCTTTTATGCCTATTGGGACTGGGAATATGGAAATACTTGATGACTTCTACCTGTTTATTACTTAAGATGTTAGGAGGTACAAATAAGGATCTGCATATTCATTTCGACAAGGTACCTACATCAAGTACACATTCTGGTGAAGCCAGGCAGAGTGCAGATTACAGATACTAAGTACTCCCATGGAAAAGATGGATGGAATTGAATTAACTTGACATTGCCAAGCTGAAAGCCAAAGTAAACTCCAAATGAAAATAATGCCAAGCTGAGAATAAGTAAGGCGAAGCCCACGAAAGAGTGGAGAATGCCCTGAACTCCGTGGTTTGGTGCGGATGTTGGATGTTCCATATATAGACAGGTATGTATCCGTTGTCTGACACACTCTCAAAAAGTACAGATGGCAAGTGTGTAATAATAGGCAGTAATTGTAAGTAAATAGCTAATATCCGTCTGAGTGAAGAAGTTGATGGGCATTCTCCACAAGGGATGCATACTCTCCGTGCACTGCCTCCTTCAACTTACTTAGGTTGAAGCACATCATTAACAAGTTTCAAGTTGATCGTGAGTCAGGGTCGGATGATGAATGAGAAGAGAAGCCTGAAAGGTGTACACTCTTTGAAGTTGAACGTGAAATCTCCTTGATTTTTACACGTTCTCTTCCTTTATATCTTATTGTCCATTCCACACTCGATGCTGACGGAAATATGCATGTCCTTTCCGCCACTGTTACTGTGCTCGTAGTTCTGTTATGGAAAGAACAGTACGCCACGCCATACATAGAACAAGAGTGATAATGAAAAGTCATTTGCTCACAGTGTTACGCTTTCCTTCACCCATATTCACTATAGCATACCGTACTTGCACCAGCAGCAGTCCATTCCAATCCAATTTAAATCCGAATCGAAATTCGACGCAGTGCAGTGCAAATAGTCGGTGCCAACAGGTGGTGGGCTTGAAATATTTGTCCAATATATTAAACTTGAGCTAACAGTTCCAACGGGCGCTACGTGTGTCCACGTAAGGCAGAAAGATATCATTGTTTCATGCCACTACTATTACTGTATTAGTAGGCAACCCAATTTATGGTCTCCGTTGTCTGACAGGCATGACTTTAGGAGCCTCGGTTCGATGGAACCTTTCAATTGAGTCTCTTTTCCACTCAATAATGCAGGATTGCTTGGTACAAAATGGCATCAAGTGTTTTGGCTGAAGCCCGTTAAGCTTTCCTTCATTGAACTTGCAAAATAATCCATCTACGAAGCACAAGTTAATAGTTCCAAATGCTATAGCAGTCGATTTCATCGATTTCAAAAAACTTCCACCTGACTGCCTGACCCTAACATAAGTACCTACGACAAGTATTTCTATAGCTGGTGCTACATCATCTTTAGTTTTTGGCAACTAAAAAAGACATTTATACAAATCTCTTCCTTAAAAGCGCAATAATACTCTGAATCCTCAACTACTTTTCTTATTTGAAAAAAGGAGTATAACAAGTATTGCCCAGCCGATGTGATCAATTCTACGCACTTCCTTGTTGGCAATCGCCTTTCAAGAATTTCCCAATGTGGATTCCACGCAAAACATGATCGAACCTGGAGCAGAAAACGGGTAATAATAGAGCCTGAAAACAGAAGCTCTGCTTTTGCTGGCTTCGAAACTTTGAATGCGAACGATGGAGAAGTAAAACACCTTTCAAGTAAATCACATAGTTGTGCGTAAACATTTAGATGCTTAGCAAAATTGATTTCAAATTGAATTGAGTGGAAGCAGAAGTAAAAGATAAAACTAGTCACTTTTCTGTTCTTCATTTCCACTTTATCGGAAGGCAGTAATAGCAATGAAGTAAAAGCGAAAAGTAAAACAATAGTTCCAAGACTGGCTCTAGGTATATACTCGTGCATGTCTGAATGCGAAACTAAATGTGATATAAGTTGAGCATATGGCGATAGTGGTTTAAGATCTTGTGTGAGTGTGAGCCAAGATAAAGTGATTTCCTGATAAAACCTACGAACAACCTGCAACCACAAATTATCTATTTGTAAACACTGACATTGCAATTGCAGTTGATACACCTTCGTCTACTTCTGCTTATGCTGCCAAGTCAAAACTATTGCACGACGCAAGATTACGATCTGTGAAGGATTTCTTGTAGTAATTTGTACGAGTTTTTACTGTTGGTGTTTGATCTAACATCAATGACACCTCATCGATTACCCCCTTACCCACTTCACCACAGCTTCTTCTCTGCTCCACATAATAAGTATATGCACAAGTTAAGGAATTCAGAGCAGTCTAAACTAATCGACAAATGCAATGTCAGCTGAGCTGCAAAGCAAGTTTGGGCTTTGTGCATAAAACTATGTACTTGCAGGGTGATGAAAAATAGCAGTATTGAGTATTCATTTCACTGTTGATTTCTAATTGTATCTTTTTATTTAAATTAAAAGATAATTACATGTTCCAATAAACTCGTGCAATCAGATCGAAAAATGAAACCAACGAGTTGTGTGTTCTGATTCCGTGGGAGATGCAGATGCAAGATATCTCAGTGTATATCTTCCCTCTTTTATTTTCTTATCGTTAGTACCTACCTACAAAGCTTTC
Organism: Ptenothrix huangshanensis; assembly: GCA_036851915.1. Lineage (NCBI taxonomy): Eukaryota > Metazoa > Arthropoda > Collembola > Symphypleona > Dicyrtomidae > Ptenothrix > Ptenothrix huangshanensis. The sequence goes on along the minus strand of JAAXYX010001520.1, from coordinate 15,052 downwards.
GCTGCAATTCTTTTTTTGCTGCATCCAAGCTGACTGAGATGAGGATGACGATGACGACGTGTAGGGCGATGGCGATGTCGATGTTGTTGATGTGGCTGTTGATATGTGTATATGCGTGAACGGAATGTTACCGCTGGTTCTGGTCTTGCTATCATCTTTTGATTTATGAATGGTGGTGCAACCGAATAATGATTGCGTGGCTGTCGTGTACAAACGCAAGGCTGATGCTAAGTTCTCTTCTCTTACTTATGGGTTCTGCTATATCACCACATTTATTCATGTAAAGAAACGCAGACGCAATGTTTGTTTCCAAATAATGTCTACTACAGTTTTACTGTATAATGTTGTTGCAAAATATGGTTTGTTGAGGAAAAAGCAACTGCTAACAGAGTGCCCATGCCAACGTGTATAATTTAAATTGTTGGGACAAACACCTGCTTGACTGTGTAGCTGTGTATACAGAATGAATTGAATATCAGCACGTTGACTATGCTCACGTTTTTTCGTTTGTACCGTCACATAATGTAAAAAATACTGCACAAGTAATGGTGTAAGTTCTCTACAATCTTAATTTCCTGTCCCTGCCATCATGTTGTAGGCAGCACTTACTAGTACTTCTTCCTTCGTGCTTGCTTTATAAAATAATAATTTAGTATCTAAATCCAGTTAAATATAGAAGAGGGCGAGGATTTAAAAGCAAACTGTTGCTCGTTGCTACTTCTCATTGCTACCCTTTTTATTGGACATGGGAAAGGGCAGAAATAAACAGACTAAATGTCACGGTGTAAACACCAGCTGTCCAAAATGTAAAAAACGAACGCAACAACTGTTAAGGTGAATTTTTTTCTGTGTCGATCTGAACTGCAAGTAAATACTGGCTTTTAAGCAAAGCAAAGCAAAGGTTAGAACAAAGTATGCAATAAATTGTAATTGCTACAACTAGCAAAAGTCAAAGCATAGTAATATAATCTAACGTATTTGTATTCATATAATCTAACGTAATTGCACTCCAACTCCAAGTTACTTATTTCCAATTTGTTTTCATTTCAACCTGAATTCCTGAATTCATTCGTTTTCTCTGCCAAAGCATTACCTCTACGCTTGTTACTTACTAATCGCAAGTAGGTAAGCCATAAGCAGTCGCAGCCATCATTGCACTGCCAAGCCAAACTTACTTACGTAATTACGTTGTGTGACGAAACTGAATTAGTTCTAACTACCACAGTTACCTTGACTTTACGGTGACTAACCTTTTATAAAAAATGCTCCCCTGTCTAAATCTAATCTGCCTACATATTATATGTAAGTACACACGTTTACAGTGCAGTATACAGCCAGAGCCAGGGCAATGCATTTTAATCTAATGCATAGGTACATAAGGCAAGACACGATGAGATTAGAGATTATCAATTTTTTGCGTAGATTCTAGATATTTCGCTGCACATTACCTTATGACTTTTAGAATACAGATAAACTAATGATATACATATGTACCTTCCTGCCTACCTACTTAGATGTATCTGCTGTTCAAATACTCACTGTTACTATATCATGTACTTGATGATCAAATCATATGCAACCTGTCTATAACTATTACCACGGTACGATATTAGTAAAGCCATTAATTTAACATTTATTCCAAGTGTTTTATGGTGGGAATAAAAATGGATGGATTTCACATTATTCCGACGTAGTCTTTTGGCTTTTAAGCATTATGCAAAAATATTCTCTCAATACTTACTGGTGTGTCTTGTTTCTTTCTATAAAACGGTCGAGAAGCATATTTCTGTGCATCATCATATCAAGTGTCTATATAAATGTCTACCATTTGTACTATAGTGGATATATCTCCCTAATTACATATGCACAGATTTTGACTTTGATTTTGATACGAGGGGCACCATGAGAATATCGTTAGACTGCGGGCTGTGAGGGTAATGCCTTATACGTACGTATGAAGGAGAACGCACAAGTGCAAAATGCATGCGAGAACTGTTATTTCTCCCTCTCGAACTATGCTACATATTACCTAGGTACATACCTACATAAGTCTGAGAGCCTATAGAGGGAACAAAGTAATTACAAGTATCACGCATCCCTGTCTCTGTCCGGTGACTAAACTAAGTTAAGGTGGGATATGAGAGAAGCTAAATAGTAATATTAATGATACCAAAGGAGTAATGCGAATGCTATTGGAAATACACTTTATGACATACAGCTACATTCGCAGACACTGCCATGCAGCTGTAGGAGTTCAGGTAGGGCAAGGCCCAGAACAAAGAATTCATTAGACATTCGACATGATGTGGGTAATGTGGATGTGGATGTGAATGTAGTAATTTTAGCAAAGTCAAAGCAACGGAATGGCCAACTTTTATTCGATTGTCTCTAGAGAATTGGGTGGCGTCTGAAATATAATTTCGAATCCAAATCAAAATCCCAATCCAAAACCAAAGCCAAAGATAAGTTGTAATTCACCATACGCTTTTCGTTCGTCGCTGTTCATGGTTGCGTGTAATATTGGATAATTTTGCATTCTGAATGGAGTTGAAGAAGTAAATAATAGCAAGGCAACTACCACTGTAATAACTGCTTTACGTCTGCTGCATTTAAGTCCGTTGGTGTTGGTAGGTAAAGGCCAAAGTAGTTTTTGTTGGTTGTGGCAAAGAAGATTACGTTACAGTTTGGTCTTTGAAATGACGAGAGCATTTACTTGTGGACTTGTGGGAAGGTAGGCTACAGCAAGTGACTAAGGGGATCGCAGTTTTTGAAGAGAAGCAGTCGTGCACCCAACCTGCCTTTGCTTTGGAGTTCCTTTTGCCTTGCCGGAAACTTTGCGTACAGGATGACACATTGTGCGGTGAATCATTGGAGCGACAACATGAGCACATGAACGCTCTGTAATTATTGTATCTCAAATCAAAATAGCTAACTACACCTAAAGAACTACAAACTATAGTCACTGGCCCAATCGTCATCACCATCGTTGTCATCGTCGGTGTCCTCGCACCCCGTCCCCTTCGCCTAACCCAAACTCATCTGTTATTATTAATATCCACTCTGTTTTTATTAATCAGTGAAACTCAAGTGACAAGAGGCACAATTTGGATAATCACCAAAGCAAGGCTAGGCTTGGCACTTAAATAGAAACTACTGCTAGTGATTGGTGCTATATCTCTACGGACGGATCGTAATCGTCATCGTCGTCAACTGCCAATCGTTAGTAGTGTTTAATTTGTAATCAAAACAAGAAAATAAAACCTGGTCACTTGCTCGCCATACTATATCTGATCGTAAGAAGAAAAACATCGCTTGTGGAAAAATTGAAAACAGGTAATTATTTGATGTTTGCTGTCGTTGTTATTACTGTTGGTGTTTGAGTGTCAATGCGAATTTCTAAGTCAAGTTTGCTCAAATTGGTACTGAATTTTGTTCGCTGAGTGCTTCTTGGTAGGTCTTGGTCTTGGTTCAACAAAGTGATGACAAGATGACACAACCTACTTTTGCATTGGCATTGTCTCGTCTTCGTCTCTTTATTTGCATTGAGACACGGAGACCAGAGAGGAGACGGAGAGGAATTGAAATTAACTGTAGAATATAGAATATGGTTCTAAGCAACACACTTGATTTGAGTGCATTTTGTCATTTGCAGTTTTTATACTTCGAAAAATTTAAATCTTCCGTTCCTGTCCTTGATTGTCTCGATTTGCCACTTTTTGGGAAGATAAACATGAATTTCTCTCACACCACTGGCAACTGGGTTCATGTTAGAATAGTCACTTTCGTTTGAAATTCAGTGTTCAACATTTATTTGAGAAGAGTTGGGATGACGTTTGAATGTGGATTTAGAGTTGGTTTGGTAAGTAGCTTTGTCTTTGTTTGATCATTTGGTCTGTAGTCATTAGTGTTTACACTGTGGTTTACTTTGGATTTGATTTGAAGAAATATGAGAAGTTAGGGTAGATTTTGGAGAGCATCAGCTACAAAGGACAAGTCTTATGCTCAATTCAGTTCAGCCCAATCGTATGGAGCTGAACGTGTTGAGGAGATAAAAGTTGACACGTGGTTTTATGACCATCCTTGTCAACATTTCATGGAAAAAAATACTTGGATTTTTTACGCTCTTGTGCAGGTAGCTAATTAGATGTTGGATCTAGTTGAAGTTGTTCGAGTTGATACGATATGATTTGCTTGCGTGTAGGCAAATGTCGAAGTGAAAATGCAAACCGGTGTTTCTGCCTAGAATAATAAACGTTTGTAGAAGACAAAGCTTTAAATGAGAGGGACGATACAAGATGCGACCTGTGAGTAAAGTGTCGATGGTGATTGGAGTTGAACCTGTCTACCTGTATCATCAATCATCAATAGTTTAGAGTACTATGAATATTTAATGAAAATAAATAGAGTCGATGCAGATTGTCGATTGTTCTAAGGTTCCTACACGCAGTGAACCACAAAAGTGAGGAAGACAGGAATCTGTTTGGACTTTTATTTCTTTATTGCTTCTGGGAGGTGGGTTACCGCTGATTAGTGACGGAAAAGACATGTGCTTCGTGTGGTCCGGTCCCAGTGCCAATGCTGGGTCTAGAAGTGCTGGTTGCTCTCATTGTCAGTAGTTCGTTGATATTAGGGTGGTACAACTCCGTCACTAGCTCACGTACTTGTGCTGGGGAACAATTGTTTAATTATTCATATTCATTGTGCATCCGCGTAATTTTATTCATCGTGTTGTATTTAGGTGACTTTAAGGATATTAATAGCCGTGCAAAATTGGAATTGTTATCATATAGCGAATTTTGCATTTTTGTTTATCTTAGGATTACTATCAACATGATATTTCGCTGACTCGTCCTCGTCATTGTCGGTTGTCAGTTTTGATGATAGGGACAAGAGATTACATGTGAAACACCTAATTTATAATTATAGATGTAAAATAAAGCATAATAATAATATTAAACTGGAAACCACGCTGAGTACTGGGTATAAGTGTTTCAAACGAATTCGTGTTATTTTTTATCAGGTTTTCCTCAACAAGTACATCAACGGTCGTTACTATTGAGCCAAGTAACCTTGTCGTCAGTCGTCTCCATCGTGGCTTGGTCTCGGCTTGTAGGACCCTGTTTCTCGTTAACCAACCACTACTCTAAACAGTAAGGACTAATCCTAAGAGTAGGAGAACGAGTGCATTGCTACAAGTACGAGCACCGGAAAGCGTTTTTATAAAAATCGCTCAATTTATTCCGAAGTTACACTACAAGAAGTAAAGTTGCATCAGTAGTCGAATGTCAGTGTTCATTTTATCCTATTGTTAATGTCTGAATTACTGCAGTTGATTACTTAGCACTACTACTAGTGATAACTTGATTGGTGGATATTGTACTACAGTTTATGTAGTTGTTTCATTGACGGGATCAAATAGAAAACATTTTTATTAGTTGTTTCAAGTGAATAACAAATCAAGGGTGCTGTTGACTGTGCTATGGCTATCAGCAAACAATCCAAATCTAAATGAACTTGTTTGCAGCTTAAAGCATGGCCTGGGAATCAGAATAACTGTGCATTGTTCGCATAATGATATAATTAATTGTGAGATATTCGATTGAGTCTTCCAACTGGCCTCTTTCGATTTTGAACTACTTTCTGCTAATACTGCTATTGTTTCCATAATTTGTAATTGCTGCCAACAAATCGGTGTATTGACTTGAGTCTAGTGTTCCGTCGAAGTGTTTTTACTACATTCTACTAACATCCGCCACGTTTGGATCTAGTTGGACATCTAGTTTACATTTTTTATCGGTGAAGTCGGAGTCAGCTGTCAGCTGCCATCATCACATTTTCATTATGGTAAGTTCTCGTTTCGTTGCTGTATTTTATTCGTCTACATGTAGATAATTATTATTTGCTATTTATAATTACAATTCTGACGGCTGTCTAGGAGTCTCAAGTCTGACGAGTTAAATGAATATCCTATTTAGGAATCGTTTTAATTACAGTTGTCTATGAATTATCAATACAGTATACGTAAAAAGTTAGTTATGCAACAACAACAAAAACAATGGACATAGTTGATGCTGAATGCTTGCGTTCTCTTTGGTATTCCACACTTCGCTGATCAGCCGTACACATTTTCCACAGAGAATTCGTGAATGAATTCAAATTTGCTGTAGAATTAAAATTCCCTTGAACGAAATAGAAAGGGATTCAACAAATAAGGAGATATGTGAACGCATCTGTAAAATGCACGTCTGTAAATGCAGTTTTCAAAGAAGCCAAAGCCAAGAGCAAAAGCTGTCGAGGCAGTTTTTCTGTGTGCTTTTGGGGACTGAGGCGTTACTGAATTACACTGAAGGTATGTTACCTCAGTCATAAATATTTCTCATGATGCTGGTACACGAAGAAATGTAACGTAACGTTCACGGGTATTTGAGTCTTCTCGAAAGTTGTAAGTTGTGGATAATCGTAAGCTACCAAGTGCAAGTTCTACGTTATGGATTGCCTCGTTCCTATACATGATATTAGTTAAAGCTAAAACAACTACATATTCAATAATCCAAGGGCTGGAACTTACCTATGTGATAATTTCGAGCACATGTGCTCTATTTTTTTTTGTTTTTTGTCAGAAAGCAATGGTTTAGAATTGAATCGATTGAGGGGATTTGTGTCTGAATCGGTTTAAGTACATGTATAGAATGTGAACATCTTTTCAAAATCTCGCAGAGTGTGTCGCATTCAACAGTAAATAACCTTTTATAAATTTTCAAGGAAGCCAGTATTACTCTTGAGTAATTTTGGTACTACTGCTTATGCATTTACTGGCATCAAAAAGGCTGATTCATTTGAAAATTTCATGTATTGGAATTTTGAATTGTGACTACATAGGTATACTATGTTGGAAATAATGCGGCTTATCGTATTTGTATCGTATGAAGGAAGAATGGGGAAGACAGCCGTGTACAAAAACTAAGAGGGCGCATCATACAATCATGCCTTATCATTGTCACTATAATCTTGCGCTTCGCTTGAATGGCTAGAATGCAAGTCACTGTCACTGGCAATTTTACTTTATTTTGCTTAACTGTGACTTTTTAGACTTCAGTAATGGTACAAAAAAGGGAAAAAATCATTTTAAAAAGGTTGCGTGAGCTCGTGCTGGTAAACGTGAGTAAATAGGCAAACGCGGGGTTTAAAATACGTAGATGTTTTTAGAACGGTGTGAGGAAAAGGGAGGCAACCCATACAATATTGTCGTGTGATATGACATAACATTCTCCATGGAATTATTTTAAACTACTTTTCTTACAAACTCCAGTCAACCGATATTAATGGTTACGACGATGACGGTAACAACGAGAATGGCTATAAATGTTCACCAGTCCTTTTATCGTTAATACTTGTACTAATAAGTATGCGACTGATTCGTGAGACCTTTTGTCATTTGAATCCAGTGTATTGCCTTTAAGGAAGAGAATGAATGACAAAACTTTTTAAAAACATGTTGTCTCCCTGGTTCAAACTGCTGTCATAACGTATAATCATTAAACATTTAATGGCAAATGTAGCTCACGCTACAAATGTGCACTTCAAACAAACGCTGAAATTGAGACATGGTAAAGTGGTATGGTAATTTCCCTTTCATGGCTTTTAACTTACTCCTCGAATTCATATGAAAGTACTGGATGTATGTACCTAGTACACTGTAAAAAGTGGTGAATCTCTTTCGCTACAACCTACAACTATTTATCATAATCTTAAACGAAATTTAAGTGTATCTAAAGTGCATCTTACATCAAATAAAAATATATCTGTGCATCTAAAACGAATTAAAAGTGCATCTCGAGAGCATCTTTGATTCCAAGATGTATTTATAATGTGTATAAGATGCACTTTAGATGAACTTTAGATGCACTTAAACTTCGTTCAAGATTATGCTAAATAGCTGTAGGTTTTCAGCCCTTTAGATGCTTTTCTTCTTGTTTTAAGATTGTTCAATTTTTACAGTTTAGGTATATCTATAAGTTTGTCAGTTCCTAGGTCCGTATAGGCATCTCCTTTTTTAAATGGATGGAATTCAATGAATTGAAATTGAAATTACTTTTTCAAACTTAGGCACCCAGGTGATTGTTATTGTTTACAATATTCTGTACCCTGCTGTTGAACTTAGTGGCTGGCATTATCACGTGCAAAGTATTGTCTGTTTTTTTAAGTGTGGATTTTTTTTAATACTATGGCTCAATTAAAAAATGACGTTGTTGCCAGAAATTATTAGAGGCAACTATGTGTTCTGAAATTGCCTTGTGATAATTAAATGCGGATCTTTATTGATGACTAATATAATTTTTTGGTAGATGTTTATGGAATACAAAATCGGCAAACAAACTACAAAGGTCTTATCTAACTACAAATCATTTACTGAGCAACCTAATTATTTATTGTTTAGATAGTGAGGAGTGAGGACAAAAGTTGTCTATTAATGATCGTGCAGAGCATTACTTCCCTCGTAAATAGAAAAGTTGTACTCACAAACTTGTAGTTTGAATTTAGGACTTACCTGTCGACGCTAAAATACAAGCATGACTTTTTGGTATTGAAAACAAATACTATGGCAAATTCTTTTGTTCGTGCTTACTTACTTGTACAGCTATGGTACCATATATTGTTAGTGGGCTGCCGGAAATTATTGTTTGATCAGTGCAATTTGAGCATTTTTGATCTCACATAATTTTCGAATCCCCAGCACATAGAATGCATGATGTGTACTACATGTAAACCACCTTACATGTGACTTGCTGAACAAGTGAAACTTTTGTCAATTACCTGTCCAACGTAATACACTACAGTGATAATTATAATATGTCTGGTCTTAAAATGGAAAGGCATTGTGTAGATTAGTCTTTGGCCTACGGCATGACAGATTCAGACATTGGTGTCGCGGTTTCTTGTCAAAATTTAAGATCTACACGCAAGTAATTATAATAAATTAAAAAATATGAGAAGATTTTATCCGTGCTTTTCTGACTTTGGTTTTGACTCTGGTTCTGGCATTTTCAGAGTACTTAGGTGAGAACAGGAATAAAAACGCGAGCAAAAAATCTGTATGTGATTTTTTTGCCTTTGACAGTTTTAAATTGAATCAAAAGTTACCTACTGAGTACAATTGAGCATGAAGTACTTAAATATATCTGTAGTTGCAGTCGTGGCGTGTGAACCAGTGCAAAAAAGGGAAAAATTAAAAACTTAAATAAAGAGAAAATGAATTAAGTAAGCAAAACAAAAGAATTGTGATAATTACTGAAAAAATATGACGGTCTTATTATGATTGCTATTTATACAATGTAACTTTTACCATTATTGTTATGAATTCGAGCACGTCGTTGTCGTTGGCATTTTCTTTTAGAGTGCACAGTATTCGGTTGACGTTGTTCGAGAGCTTAATTTGTGTGCTATTGATGCTCAGTGTGATATAAAGTTGTTCACAGCTGTGAGTGGAGTAGCGTATGCATACAGATATGTATATCAAAAAAATTGGGAGGTTGGGAAGGTCTGTAACGTTACTGTTACTAGATAGGTATGCATGTATTCTGCTTCTGCTGTTCTACGAATTCAAACTCACTGACTTAGCATAAAGAAGAAATCTCCTGACTTTAGCTTTTAATGGTATGTATATGTGTTTAACAGAGAGTATCTATAAAATCTAAATTGTAAAGGTTATGATAATCAGAGTTACGCATAGAATACAGAGCACTCAGATTTAGCTCTCGCATTTAGAAGCAACATAACAATATATAGGTGACTACTATCGTGATTAGTATACATGTGCTGTACCTAAGAATTGTGTGTCTGTGTCTGGTTTGGTATAGATGTAAAAGTGAGCATGTGAAATTTTTGACGCATTAAATTTAAAGTGGCGACTCACAATGGTGGTGCGAATTATAGATAGTGAAAACCGTGACACTGTACTCATAGATTTAAAATTTTTTGTCATTGTAGCCATGTACATGCATGGGTTTATCATTATCATAGAAACGGCAAGCACAGTTTTGGTTTTGCTGGTGCGAAAAATTGTACGCATTTTCGATCGCCGTGTAACGTGCATCGCGAAATGAAATGAGAAATTGAAAATTTCTAAGTGGTCTTTAACATTGGGACACAAAGACACGGACCTGACACTCACTAGGAGATTATTATTGCTCCTGCTGCTGTTCTGCTTCAGTCGAATGTCGAATCCAAAGATGTAAAATTTTACATTTAAATTCTGTAAATCCGCTGAGTCTCATGGCATTTAGATGTGATGGCCTCTAAGCTGTGAAAGATGAACGGTGACTGACACAATGTAAACACAGGTTCTTATATGTAATTACAGTAGTCATAGCGGGTATGATGAGCTATATATCCAACGTGTGACTGATTGTGAGTTGGAAATCATTTACCTTAGCTTATAGTTCAGTAAGTCAGTTTATATCTGTACATAGGATTATTAGATGACAGCAGATTTCATTTTCGTCTATACAGACGGAGAAAATAATTTTGTGGAACTAATAGGGGAAGTTTTATTCAAGGCAAGGGATTGTAGATTCGCAAGGGATGGGATGCCAAACAGTATGCAGCTTGAGTTTCCATTTATCATTTAGCAACAGCAGTAATGACAAGGACAACGCGGCACTGGGTTCTTTGGTTTCTCTCACAAGAGTTTGGCCACTTGTAGTAAAGCATTGTACAGTTTACGCGAGATGTGTTTAGTCGGGATGACGCCGTACAAACAAGTCAAGGATAGGAGATCATGTGTGTGAAGGAATCTTTTTCTCGAGCATGTTTCATTCACCGACTTTTTCGACTCGCAGTTTGGATTGGGTTAATGATCTCACTCATCTCCACTCTGCTCTGCTCTAGTGGGAACGAAGGAGACATAATATCGTTTGGAAAAACATGGATTTCTCCGGTTGGCTTCACAATTTTGCATGATTGTCACAAAAGGAAGTATATACATAGTAATAGATGGGTAGGTACCTCAAATCTCAGGTAGTTACTAAAAATTCATGTTTCATACATCCATGTCGAATTGATACGGGAGACGTGGTGTGGCGAAAGAACAAAATCCACAAGAATGTGCGCATCTTTTAAGACGATGCGAAGAACTAAACTCGGTCTAAACATCTAAAGACGTAGCAAACGAAAATCGCTAAGTAGGCACACACGAAAGTATGTTCACGTGAAGCTAAAGCTATCTCTGTGGTCAGCTTATTATTTTGTTTTTGGCTTAAGTATGCTATACTCCTTTATAAATGTGACGTTGTTTTCTGTTCCCTCCGAAACAATCCAATGAGGATGCATAATAATAATGCAAAATTGAATTGTGTCATGCCGTGTTGGTTTGGTACTATTTTCGCTCTTTAGCTCCCTAAATACGGTATTTAGTATTTGAAAACAATCAGGTGCCATGTAAATAGCAGTGGTTCCTATTATACGACTTGCCTCGTATCTCTAATTTATTTACAATGCTGTGTTTAATTAACTCCTGCCCTATTTCACCACTTTAACTATGGCTCCGCGGCGGAGAACGACTTGATTTTGGTTTCTACATTTTGTGTTCATACGGGATTCCATGATGATGACATTTAACATTTATGCTGTTAGGGAAACTTGATTATGTCAATATAACTTGTTTATGCACAATCAGTTCGCCATAGACTGATGCTGATGCAAAGATTAGATATGGCTGGTCGTTTTTACTTTCCTTATCGTAATTTTTCATGGAGGGATCTGAACTTTTGCTTTTTTAGTACCGAAGAGTGCATTTTAGGTACTGGGTGACTTTCTTTATGATGTATTTTAATTATCTCAACCATTGGATAAATGAACGAGCACATTAGTTATTTTAATCTTTGATCGTGTCGTATTTACATAGGTATATACATCTCTCCACGTATCGGCAAGTAAAGTTTTTTGGGCCGCAAGGATGTATGCGTGCGCGTTTATGAGATTGAGATCTGATTCAAATCTCGTGATTATACTAACTAGGTAGTTTATTGACACGTACATACATTACATATTATGTAGACCTAAATAGGTCTTTCTTTTCTATCAAATGTTTGTAAGGATGAACTAATTTAAAACAAAAGAGATTTGAAATTATTGCGGTAGGAATGTGTGTGCTCTAACATCATGTATTTTCTTGCATAGAAACTGAAAACGGTACGTGGCCAAGTAAAACAATACAAGAAACTAGAAATCAACTAAGGAATGAACGAATCAAAACAGCTTTTCCTTTCAGTTTTTTATCAAGGATAAGAAGAAGGGGTTAGCACACATTGAATATGCAGTTCGTGTTTAATGGGATTAGACTAAAAGGATGATTAAAACTTAGTTTTAGATGAGGCAATACGTTCAATACAAGAATTCATCAAAAGAACTACCATAATATGAGTAGGTGTGTATATACGTAATCTAAAGCTGAGGTAGATGTACATATTTTCGATCATTGTAATTACAGCTCCGCTATCTTTGACACCTTTAGAATGATTGTAATGATTTTAATATGCATCGTTGTATTTCGTACATCTATTGCTCAATTAAAATAAAAAACGTTATTCGAATCACTTGCAGAAGATACATTTGTGTACAGATTAAATAAAATACAGATAGTTTGAAAGCACTGAAATTTTATTTACCAAAGAACGGAGTTTGGCAGGTATGAGATTGGCTTTCAACATTCAACAATTTGTTGAACTTTTTATTTTTGCCTTTTGCCAGTGTGTAAAGTACAAATTCGCTAATTTCAGTAGTTATCTATTGTTTTAACACTTTTAACCACCATTTAAATAATTTACAAGTCTTATTGGCATTTTGAACAACTGGACTTGACCGGAGTTGAATGGTCTGTATACTGCATCTATAGTCAATAGTCACTAATCCCTTGTTATATTTAAAGCCCACCCGGCAATCTTCTCATTAGATCAATTAAATGCATAGGTAGTAGGTTATCTCTTGCTATTTAATATCTCACAGCCACTCACAGGTTTTCCTATGATATGAAGAGAGAGAGAGAGCAACTATGTAATTTAGTAATTTAGTCGAGCCAGCTTGTCTTCCAATTATATGAGCGTTTATCACGACAAGCGCCAATTTTCTGCAACAAAGTTTTGAGATCAGAGTCAAAGTGTTTTTATTAAACGCCATTTGTGTTCTCCTCCCTAGTAGTGACGGAAATTCATGTAGGCCGCAAAGTTTTTAGAAGCCGCGCCGTTGGCCATTTACTCACATACCGTAAAATCTCTAATTATAGCCTGCCTCTAAAGGTAGCCGGGGAAATCATGCAACTGAGTGTTAAGATAGCCGGCCTCTAAAGATAGCCTGAGTCAAATATTTCGTCAGTATGAGTGATGATCGGCAGCTGCTCTCTATACCATGTTATTTCAAATATAAATGTATTAGACTTTAGAAGCATCACGAGAATAAATAAACAATGAAGAATGTGAGATCAGTGATAATGATCCAGCATTAATTGAACCCCGCACCTGCAGCTTGTCACTATTTTTAGTTGTATTTTGACAAGCAAAGTTGTACTGTTTCTTAAGGGTAACTTATTACCAGGAGTAAGAAATAGAATTGTTCTTTGTTATTACTTATTACAATTAGTAAATATTACTGATGCATAAGAAAATATAACACCACATTCGGCATTTAAAGTATAAGAAGAATAAAACATCCTTTATGCTGAAATGTAATCAGCATAAATAAACTTTGAATAGTAATACGTACCATTTGTCAAAGTAATTCTTTCTCTTTTGTGAGCTCAGCAATTAGTGTATATAATTATAACACCGACAAATTGAAAATAAAGCCATGAAACAGAACACAATTCAAACATTTTAACGGTAAACATAAGGCTTAGGTTAGTATTCGACTCGAACTTTGATACAAACGAGTGAATTTTTATAAGCATATTTTTTAAGTTAACTGAAGATAGCCTGCCTCTAAAGATGACCGGGGAGAAGAGGAAATATTTACAATAATAGCCCGGGCTATAATTAGAGTTTTTACGGTAGGTACTATTAAGTATTAGTGTACTGTGGCGCTTGACGGTCTAAAATCGTCTCTGCAATGAGCATTAATGGGGAGATAGAGTGGGCCAGTAAATATGTAATAGTTGTATAGGGTAACTATACAATTATTGGGTCATTATATTCGTATTGTTTCTTCATTCTTAGAATGACCATGTCATTATGTCAAATTAACTGTTAGACAGGGACTTAATACCTGTCGTAGGAATGAGTAAGATATTACCGGTTTTAGCAATAACCTTGATCCCTGTTTTTGGTATAGACTTGGATGTTAAGCTTAACGGGATAGAGCGCAATAATGTGTATTTTCCTTTCATGTTTATTAAACGAGGGAACTCACTTCCTTCAAATGCACTTATAAATGTTTGACTGCAAACCATCTCAGTCTGCAAGTTAGCTCTAGCTGTAGTATGCATTGAAATATTTTGACTTGAACTTCTCTAGCACTTCAAGGTATTAACATTCAGTAATTAAAATGTAACAAATATAATTTATGTTGGTTTTGTGACTTTCATAAAAATAGGCGTCTTTAAGAAGCAAGTATTTTGTATTGATTTTTTATTTTAAAGACGCATGCATGCATAAAGTAAGAAGCGTATAAATTCCTGCTACCGTAGTACCTTCTCCCATTTAGCCATTAACCTTTCCTGCTATTATTACCTCTATGGAAGGTTATTTAAATTGGTTTATTTAAGTTTTGCACCAGCAATACAGTAACCAGTTGGTAGAATCGTGTGGGATTAAAAAACAACTTTTTAGTTTATTCACTAGTTCAATAATTATTGTTATGCAGGGTATTTAAAAGTTTATGATACCACTTTATGTATTTTTGACTTCGCACGTAATAAAATTATTGCCACGAATAACTCACACCTGGAGCGGTAATAAAACTGTCTCAGACTTACGGACGAAATAGAAATACAGGGTGGCCCACTGAAATAGGTAAATTGAAATTGTTTAGTACGAGAGCATCTCTGCACTGATCTGAACGAGTT
>JAAXYX010001519.1:8807-22439 GCA_036851915.1 Ptenothrix huangshanensis | reverse complement strand
TAAATAGGGTTGAAATCTTTGCAAGTTGCGAAAAACAACCAATAATGACGGACATTTGAATCCCTCGTGTGATTTTAATCCAGTCCACGATATATTGTTTTGCCACAATAGGTTAGAAATAGGAATTTCGTACGCAATTTTTTGCCTTTCTCCAAAATCAGGACAAAATGTCCAAAAATCAGGGCGCGAAAATTCGACCTCCAAATCAGGACTGTCCTGCCTAAATCAGGACGTCTGGGCACCCTAGCAACGGAGGATGATGGTGAATTTGATTGCAAGGTATGTTGCTAGAACAGCCACCTTATAGTAAGGAAATGATTCTGAATTTAGATCATATTGAGCTTGGATATGAGGAAGGAATTGTTTATTTTACTCAATCTTGCAATTTCAATGATTGGATTGATTCCAAATGTTAATATGAGTATGAATGCTGAGTCTCATTTTTTTTTACCTTGAGAGAGTTTACAGACATTAAATGGTTTCCACCCGCTAAAA
Organism: Ptenothrix huangshanensis; assembly: GCA_036851915.1. Lineage (NCBI taxonomy): Eukaryota > Metazoa > Arthropoda > Collembola > Symphypleona > Dicyrtomidae > Ptenothrix > Ptenothrix huangshanensis. The sequence continues at coordinate 21,944 of JAAXYX010001519.1, read as the reverse complement.
CCGCCACTCGATCTGGCTGAAATATAACCCAAATACAACCCCTCGTCACAGTACTAAACACGCATGTAAAACTTCATGGCGATGCGTCAATAAATTCTACCGCTAGAGCCTGATGCGTTTAAATCTGTACAGCCTTCCCGGCACGGAACGACGAAACCCACAAGATCTGTCTCAAATAAACTTTGAAACGCTTGTCTACATTAGTTCAACAAGTGTGCAAAATTTTATTAGAATCCGATAATAAATGTTAGTGGTTAGTTTTGAAGACTGTTTCGGTACCACAATTGCGATTGCATAATTCATAAAAATATTTACAATTTTCGTTTTAAGTAGGTAATCTGACTTGTATTACAAATTCTAGTACGCAGACATTCGTTTTGTAGATGTAGAGAGCACAGCTGTGGTTAATCGGTTAATGAATGAACAAGAGTCAGTGTCGAAAATTTGGGATCAATCGGACGGTAACTTCAGAAGCCTTTGCTGTCACTTCCATACAATCACAAATATTCACGTTCGCGCGTACATTGGCTATTATTACATTATCTTGTTTTACGTATACATAATTACGTAAACGCAAACTATTTGCATTCGCTAGTGTTTTTTTAATTGTTTGCTAAATCGAAAGCATCAGTTATTCAATTACTACATTCCACCAAATTCCATTGCAACTACAGCCATGCATTGCATAGCTCCGATGTCGCTAGCTAAAAACTGCGTTTTTTGGTGTTTTAAAAAATGTCGCCTTTTTCTCCTTTTGAAAAAACTGCGTCCTTTTCTCTTAAAATTAAAACGGAAAAATGGTAAAGGTGCTTTTGTAAAATGTTTCTGAAATCCCTCAAAGGCGAGCGCCTGTTTTGCCTACCTCTGGAATCGCTACTGTTTACAATTAATGTTAATGACATTGACATCCAACTAATGCAAAAATAAGTACACGTAAAGCGCCAATTAAAGTTAAGGCAGAATATTGCAAATACCCACATAGTTTCAACTTTTCCGCTAATTTTTTATTACCATTTGGATAGACCCTAGCGTTCCGATCAAAATAATTAACATCTCCTCAAAGCTGGCATGAAGAGCATGAAGATGACTCTGTGTCCCGATATTTGCAAGAGCTGTCAGTAACGCGTGTCACATATTCCAACACAGGGTGGATTTCAGCAAGTAGAGCTAAGGAGGGAAATTCAAAAATCACATTACGTTCTCTCTTAAGGAAACGATTGAACAATTAAGTAGGTAGTAATGAAATGGAAATATGTAGCAAGAAAAAAAAATAATCATTATAATATGTTTTTTTAATTAATTATTACATTACTAAACTTACCCTTGACGTTTTTTCTTAAATAGGCATGTACATGGATAGAGATCTGGACACTTGGGCACATCTTAAAAGCAAATTGGCCTGTGACTTGAGACAAAAATGCAATCCGGTTACCTTTAGTCTTTGTTCTTGCTGGTTCAGAAGAATCCTCGATTCGCATGTGCAACTTCCTTAAGCCTAAATTAAAAAACGATTATAATCATCCCAATGCTAAACAGGGTATTTCGATTGGTTCGTATTGCGTATCCCGTTGGACAATAAGCATTTTAGAATTGTAGAACGAAGAATGCGATAATTTCATAATTATCAAACATTCACCAGAACTCTATTACTCAACTTTCAAAAGCTTTAATTAGTTTTCCAGCGGGAGCGGGGCCACTCTGCGCCGAACAGAAAAACACGTAGTATTATATAATTATACCGTCAATGAAGAGTCAAAATAGGGTACCCAAACGGCGCTCTAATAACAGAATGATCTAAATTCCAAACGCCTTCAAAGCAAAACGACCCATGACAACAGATTTTGAAACGTTTCACTCGTATTTTAAATATTTTGAAATGTCTCAAAATTCCAGGTGCTGCTAAGCGTCTCAAATTTTCATATTTTAGCAATTTTTCAGCATTTCGAAGTTTCGTGTGTTAACAATGTTGAAATACCTCATTTCATGTGTTAGAAAAAACTTTCAGCGTTTCAAAGTTTCAAACGTTAAAAATTTGGCATCATCTCAAAATTTCATATTTTCGCAATTTTTCTAAAGTTTCGTATATCAACAATTTTGAAAAATTTGAAAACTTTATATTTTAGCAATTTTTCAACTTCTAGTTTCGTATTGTAACAGTTTTTGAACATTTTGGATTTTCCTATGTTAGCAATTTTGAACCACTTCAATATTTTTTAATATAAATGAAATAGTACTTTTATTGTCAAGGATTGAGGTTATTTTGCTTTTAAGGGAGCGGTCCGTCAATGATGTCGCGCTAAAGAGGCAGATTTTTAGACCCCTTGCCCCCTCTTTCACGCTGTTTTAGTAGTTTTCTATTGTTAAAGGTCCTGGCTATGATTGTCGCGCTAAATTTCAAAGCCCGAGGGCGTCTTTAGCGTCTTTAGCCACTTTAGCGGTCCTCTTTAGCGTGACATCACTTATGAACGCTTCCTAAAGCGTTTTGGATTCGGGTCTTTTTGTTTTTAGAGCTGTCTGGATTTACCTCACTTTGACTCCTCATCGACGGTATGTAATTATATTGTACAGACATATTTATGTAATTATAAGAGGAAAAAATTGTATTCCGGACTAATTAAACAAACCTACGCTTTGAATCCACCATTGATCGATTGACTCTGAGAGACTCCACTGTTGTCAAATCAACATTTTCACCCTTCGAAGCCAGTTTGATGCAAGTGTCCTTGGATAGTCCTGTCAGCGCACTCTCGAGTTCATACCCAAGGTTCTCATTTATTACGTTGTTTTCATTCCCGCGTTGTACAACAAACTTCAAAATTTGCAAATGAGCTAAACTCCACAACGCATGAAAAGCTTGAGGAATATTTAAAATAAGTCCCATGTCCACAGACACAAGGTTCCGGAACATTCCTGGCAAGCTGAGTGTGCGCATGTCTCCAAACTGCGGGTCAAACTTAATTGACTCTAGTGTGAGTATTTGATCGTCATATGAAGCTCCTAGAAAGCTTTCCTCAAACAAACGTTGACTCATTCGGGAACAAGTTCGTATTAATATCTTGATGACATTTAGCTGTGGGAAAACGCGGGACATTTTGAAATTCGTAGGAAAGAAAGGCCAGCAGTGATTCATATGCATCAAATAAAGTCTTCGCAATTTTGGCATTAGAGGAATTTGGAAGGCTGGATGGAGAAAAAACAAATATGTGTCTAGCTCTTCCACATATATTGCACAAGAAAAGATTATTTTTTCAACAATTCTTCCCGCTCTCATGTGGAACCCTTGCGTCAAACTGTCCTTACTTAATTGTAAATGTAATTTCCTGATCTTGAGGTGCAAACTTGTTTCCAAAAAGTTTTCTGTCAGATCCAAAAGTTTCTGCTCAATGGAAAGGTCTAGTGAAGACACAAGATGCGTTTTGCCCATAGCGGGTATTAAGTCCAGAACATTTTCCCCATCGTCGTAGTATTCGCACACGAACATATGAAGTTGTTCTAGGTTGACGGCAGCTTTTAAAATAGCTTTTAGGATAGGAATGTGTATCGAACAGCTAAATTCAAGTTGTTTTAGTTTTGGAAGAACACGAGCAACTTGCGTCGAGTCACTGTCGCTGCGTAAAAGAAACTGCTCCACGAATTTAGAATCGAAGTTCTTGTTCTTCAAAAACCCCTCACTGTCCTCACTTCTATTTATCGATAGTTGAAGATAATGCAGATTCGGCAACTGGTGAAAAAGGAGATTTTTTAAATGTACTAAAAGAGGGCGGCCTTCTTTTGACAAGCTTTCAGGAAAATTTGCTTCAAAATAGTTAATGATGTGGCCGCAATTTGACAGAAAATTCTGAGTTACTGTACTCCGCAATTGCAAATCATAAATTTCAAAATGAGAATGAGGGAAGATCAAATCCACTTGTATGCTTCTAGAGATGGTTTCCGTAAGCAGTTCAAGTTTCGATTTTGATCTCTTACGAATAGAGGAGGAGAACGGTACACCAGATCGAGTTTTATTTGGAGGATAGGTCGGACAGCGGATGGTTATTTTGTGAGATTCTCTGTTGTGGAGGAGTTTGCATGCGCCGCCATTCCATGCTTTACTCAGACTACGAAATTTCAACAGGTGCTCTTTGTCCAAGTTTGTGAGAATTTCTTCCAACAGCTGAAAGAAAACGAACAACTTGTATAATGGTACTGTATAGGTACTTGTAATCCCAAATTGGAACCTCAGCAGCTGCTTACTTTTGATAGGTCCAGTGGCGTAATTACGGGTAGGCCAGGTAGGCCTAGGCCTGCTTAAGAATTGGAACTTATAAACTTATAATATCTAAGATGCAGGTTTTTTAAATTTGCACAAAAATATACTAATTTTTTTAATTCAAAACACAAGCAGTTTCTTTAAATTGGCACAAAAACTGGTACCGTTTTTTGTTTACAAAAAAGCAAACGCATTTGTTTAAAATTTATTAAAAAACACAAGCAGCTTTTGTAAAATCACACAGATACCGTTTTTTAAAATTTACAAAAAAGCAGACGCATTTTGTTTTAAATTTTGTAAAAACACAAGCAGTTTTTTGAATCGACACAAAAACAGATACCGTTTTTTAAAATTTACAAAAAAGCAGAAGCATTTTTGTTAAAATTAAAAAGAAAAGCAGTTTTTATAAATTGACACAGAAACAAATATACCGTTTTTTGAAATTTGCAAAAAATCAAACGCATTATTTTAGTTTATACAAAGACACTTGCACTTTGTTGAAATTAACACAAAAACGGACTCATTTTTTATTTATATTTCACACAAAACACATGCAGTTTTTTTCTAATTATACACTGGATACATCCAGTTTTTTCAATAGGCCTACGAGGAAAACAATCCTACTCACGCCACTGGATCTTAATCTTATCTGGAATTATTTTAAAATTAACGCTTAAACTAAAAAATAAAATTTCAAACGGTTAAAAAGTGGCTTAAACTGCTACATAAAATAGTGCTTTTTCGGAGCTCAATATGCTTTTAATGCATGCTATACTATTTCAAAAAAAATTGCGTTTTTGGCTTTGGACTCTGTTGTTTGCTAAAAGCTTAAAAAAAGTGGCGACCACGCCAAAAGTTCTTAAAAATGCTTTTTATGCTTTTTAAGCTTTATAAACTGATTTTGTCTTACCAATTGAGTGCCGAATACTTGCTTCGCGCAGGAGAGTTCGCGCAAGGCAATGCGTTTATTGTCTCCATTTAAGTTGCTATCAAAATCTTTAGCACTTTTTCGCTTTCGGGTTGTGCCTTTGGAATTCATATTTGCTCGGATTTTCGTCACTCGGTTTTGGGTACACAGAAATAAAATTACTACCGCGATTTTCTCTTCGTTTACTTTTCAGTTGTCTTTGATTTGAAACCTTCCAAACTAGCACTGAGGAATTTTATGGTTTGGTCTGCATAGATAAGAACGAGCTATAACAATATCTTTGCAGGACTCAAGACAATTTCAACAATATCGGAGTTCTTGGAAAATACCTCACATACGTATAATTATTCTCATGGCTTCAAGAGAATTACCAGCACATTTAATTACACTGGAAGGGCATCATTTACAAATAGTCTAGCTAGCCTTCCATAAGCATAAAGCTCTTTGAGAAGACAACAAACAAGCTACATAAATATGTACACTAGCCACAGCCACGCCGCGCAATATTTCGAGGTCCTTTAAGTACCCTTTAAGCTTGCAACTTTAATACATTTCAACGCACTCACGAGCAGTTGCTCCTCTCATAGCTTTTATTTGTGGACCTTGAGATATTTATGAAGGATAGGATAGATTGTAACAGGGGCGGAGCCGGTAGAAGTTTATGGAAGGTTCTAATGAAGTATACAAGCTGCTTTAGTGCAAGTTCTCAAAAACTGTATGTTGTTATGTAGATGTACATTTCGAATAATCGGATCTGCTTTGGTTTAAATTTAAAAAAAAAACTCCATTTGTTTCGCCGTAAAAGAAAGACTGCATCTGTTTTTTTGTAAATTTTAAAAAACTGCATGTTTTTGTTAGAATTTAAAATATCTGCATCTGTTTTATTCAGAATTTCAAAAAGCTGCATTTTTTTGTTAGAATTTTAAAAAAAACTGCGTTTTGAAAAATATGTTTTTGTGTAAATTATCAAATGCTGCATCTGCTTTTATGCAAATAAGAAACTGCATATGATTTTGTGTATGTAAATTTCAAACAACTGCATCTGTTTTTTTGCAAATTTCAAAAACCGGTACATATCTGTTTTGGTGTAAGTAAAAAACTGCATATGATTTTGTGACAATTTCATAGAGCTGCATCTGTTTTTAAGTAATTTTTTAAAAACTGAATACGTTGTTTATTTTTTCAGAAAACTTTTAACTTCAGCTTAAACACAACTTTTATTTCTACGAAGCACTAAATAATATAAGCTAAATAATACAAAACGCTCGATCGGCACAGCAGTTTTGGCGGTGGTTTATTGCATTTAGTGAATTTAGTTGCAATTTTCAACATTTAATTTTAATAGCGACCGTTAATTGCAATAATCATCGTTTAATCTCCATTAGCGTTTGTTAATTATATTATGACCGATACAGGTTAAAATTCTCTAAAGGTTTAGTTTTATTCCGAACTTGCTACGACGAGACGAACGTGCATAGCGAGCGAATTATATGCTTGTACATATGCAAAGTGCTCCCCTGAAATGAACACAAAACGATTTAAAAAACTACAGATCTTCCAACTTGTTAATGTTTAATAAAAAGTCTTTAGATTTTTATTCAAAATCTAGTCAAGTACATATTTTAGTACATATTATACGTTTCTAAACAACTAAACACTGTTTCATACTTAATTTCTTAATTAGGTACATGAAAATGTACTAGTATATTTCACTTGTTCTTTTAATTTTATGAAACTTCTTTTTGGACGTAATTTAGTTATGGGTGTGATTTGTAGAAAAATGTTGCATTACTTACTCATCTAATGGGTAAAACGTTATATAGCGATAGGAATATTATATTAAACTTATTGACGTTATTGATGATCGAGATGCTCTCAGAACTTCAGAAGAAAATTCTCGAGAGTTTTTCAAATGACGAACCCTAAAGCTGATGCGATGCTTTTTGAACTTTTTTGCACAAAAATAGATGCGCAATTTTTAAAATTGATTCAAAAAATGTTGTGTACTTTTTTTAAGTTTCATATCATATAATTATTATGTATAGGTACATAATTATGAGGTTTATTTTTTCTTCACCCCCTCCATGAACATTTTCTGGATCCGTTTGCGGTCAACAAGATAGATAATGATTCAAGACAATGTGAATCACCAGCGATGTCCACCCCCGGTTCCAGTTCAAAGATAACACGTACATAATTATAGAAGGTTAAAAAGTACAATGTTATCGGAGCATTTGTGCAAATGAATTTTATAATAATTGTATTTATGTATAATTATAAAATTATAATATAGTCATAGTCATAAAAGTACATAATGAGTGATAATTGTGGATGTGGAGAAGTTATTTTGTAAGAGTTAGCTTTGATGCTAAGAATTATTTGAATATTCAAAAATTAATTATTATGCGTATGTAAATACAAATACGATACATGTAATTATTCAATAGTCGTACTGACTTCGTATTTCTTGTGTTGACACTTTCTTGGTATACGTAGATATCCGTTCCAATTTTCAATATCAACTCTTGGCTGGCGGACTGAACGGTCAGTAGTGTATTTAGGGGTAGGCGAGCTAGGCAGCTGACTACCTCTGAATTTTGAGAAAAATAAACACAGGAGCACCAAACAAGCGTCCTTTTATAATAGCGAAACTTTAAAACTCGTAAAAAAATAATTTCAACTTTTTGAAAAGTGCTATAATAAAAATTCAGATTTATTGAAGAAACGTAAAAAATTTAAGTTAAGGCTTGTTTGAAAAGTGTCAAAAATAAAAATTCGGCCTTTTTTAAAAAATATCAAAACTGAAAATTCAGGTTTTTTGGAAAGTATAAATATGCAAAATTCAGGTTTTTAGAAAAGTGTAAAAAAGGAACATTCAGGCTTGAGAAAGTGTAAAAGAATTGATTGGAATGTATGCTTAAAAAACCTTTAGCTAATTTGCCTACCTCGCGAAAAATCCTGGATACGCTACTGTGGACGGTGCATTAGTGAATGGTGAATGTAAACGTAAAGTGTGGCTGACTGTTCGTATTGACCATAACGATGTGAGACGAAGACGAAGTGGTTGAAGATGTGATATTGCGATGGACAGAATTTGGATAGACAATGAAGACGAAAGTCAAATTGTCAGCGGAGTTGGAGTTGGAGTAGGAGTAGGATTTTGATAACAGAGTATGATAAAGGAGTTATTGGTTGGTTTTGCTTTACTATTATTTATGTATTACACCAACACAACTGTGATTTCTTGTGAATACAGACTTACTTAGTGCATAGTTATAGTGATTTCCTGCAATAGTGATAATTTTATTGTTATTTCCCTTTACTTTTTACGCTGGACTTTTCCACTTGTCCCAGCTTGACCTTTTTAACAGAATCGCAGATGATAATTAACTATGAAGTAAATTGTTAGTTGACTTGCAACTTCGCATCGTTAATTGATTTTGATTTGAGCATTATTCAATTTGTCAAATCAACGATTTCATTGGTTGTTGGTAGCTGGATTTACTAAGTTTAATAAGTTTGAAAGTTTTGGTGGTGTAGAGGCTGGATAATCGTTTATCCTATTGTAATTCAATGTTGAAATAATTTCATCAAGGTAATTAATAATTATTAGTAATCTCGTTCTTGTCATAAGAGACTGAATTTCGTTAATAGGAATGAACTTTTCTCGATTTCTCAAATAAAGTGTAATATCAAATAGGTATCCAGTTGAATCTTACTACCGGATATTCTCTTAGCCAATAACTGCGTAATAGTGTCATCTCCTACAAGTAATAGAATAGATTCGCCGTTAAAATGTTGGGTAATAGAATTTTCTGTAAAGATCAATAGAGATTACTATTCACTATTGCTTTCCCAATAATAGAGACACCGACAGAAAAAAAACTTTACGGGATATTGGCTGACCATAAGAAATTTTACCGAGTTTCTTGTTACGATTAATGGATACCCCGATTACTTTTTTTACCGGCATCTATATTACTCTTTTTTACCGTGTAGCATAATCATGATTTTTTGCGTCCAGTCGATTACATATATGTAGGCACTACAAGTTTTTGCAAGTAATTTTAGCTAATGATTTTTTTTTCGTATTCTTGCAAATCCTACGTAGGCCTAGGCCTAGTTAAGCTACTGGTATATATACCCTTTCTAATTATTATGATACGAGGTAAAAAATACGGGTGTAAGATTATAGAATTGTAAAATCCAGTTACAATTTCTAAGCGTGTATATAGAACTAGTCTCAATAAATAATTACATACGATATACGTGCATAATGCTTGTCAATTGTGTGCTTGCAGATACTGAAACTCAAGATGACGGATCAAGAACTAAGCAAAAACACAATACGCTGGGAAGCTTCCGAAGCTAAATTATTTCCCGTAAAGCAAATAATTCTTCTCTTCCTATGCCTCCTCCCCCCAGCACTCTTTCCCATAGCCGAATCAACAGGAATCGAAATAAGGTCTCAGTTGCCTATGCCTGTAGCACCCGGAAGACTAAACAAAGCTAGCCTGGAACAAGAACGGCTGTTGAACCTTGGCCAGAAAACCGTGAGCAAAGTGACAAGCGGGCTTTATTGGGAGATCCAGCCTACGCCCATCTTTTACGACCGCTTCCTGCCCCTTATTCTCCAGTATAAAACGCCATCCTTCAACAAAACCGAAGTGACTTTTAACAACTGGTACAATTGTACGAGCGAATTCTATCCCTACGCTCTCTCCTGCCCCATCGTCTTCCATCTCAATACCGCTGTCCGGTTTCTTCACATCGACTTCGAGAATCTTGTTCCCGGATCCTCCGATCAGCAATCAGGAGAAACGGTTTCGTCCCAAGAGGACTTTATTCACGCTCTCACCTCCCACACATCTTTCTGCACCAGGATTCAGTCTCACTTCCCCGGGCTCTATATCAACAAATCGGACTTTCAAGGATACCTCAATCGGTTGAAATTGTGCAGCGGCTCAACAACAACTGCTACTACTAATACTAATACTAATAGTAATTCTGGTTCCGGTTTGGATCCTGATCAGGGCAATAATTACTACATGGAAACAAACCTCACTGATTATCGCTATAACATCCGTCTACCCTTTACCAAAATCGAATCAAATTTCTACGATAAATTCTACCGCCCCGTGGCAACTGCTAGTGAGCTCAAGGGTCAGAACGTAAGTCGACTTTTGGCTTCTGCTGTTCTCTCGAATTCTCGAACAGCCATTCAGGGTTCGGTCCTCGCTTCCTTTTATGCCGAGCGGAATCGGTGGCATTTTGCTGTGCTCAACTGTCAGCAAGGCAAGTTACCCGCTAACATTGTCACGGAGGAGAAGCTCAAAGGAATTTTGACGAAACTCGAAGGCAATTTGACCCAACTTGGTTTCAGTACCGGTTCTGGCTCCGGTTCCGATTCGGAAAAGTTAACCTTGTCAATTCCATTATCAAGTTTGTCCAAGTATTACAGTCTTCCCTTGACGGACTGCACTCACACGGAAGACGAACTTGTGGTAAGAATTCTAGTGCCTTTGACCTCGGCCTCGAAAGTGACCTCAAGATCTAACTCTTCTACATCAGAACCAGGAACAAGTTCTGCTTCAAGATCAAGATTCTCCCTCCGAACAGTCCACCCAATTCCCTTCGTTTTCGGAGACAAACTGTGCAAGTTAAAACACGTCCAGGATGGCTCTGTGTACTTATTCGATGAGGAGGATCAAGCTGCTTATGAATACGATGTGGGAAGATTTTGTGATAATGGCCAGGGCCATGCTCTTTGCTCCGTGGATATTTCCAGCTTGGCCTTCTACGGTCGAAAGGATCTTTGTGTGGGGTCAGTATTTAGTGGGGACGTGGGACAATTGAGGGAGTGGTGTCCATGGGAATGTCAGAGTCGGAACGTTAGCAGAGTCACAAATCCAAATCAAAGCCAAAGTCAAGGTCAAAGTTCAACTTCAAGATCCCCTATAAATCCGTCCCTTCTAATTCAAAAGATTTCAACTTCCCAAGTGGTTATTAGTAAAGGCCCAGGTCAAGTTTCGGATGACATTGCATCCATGCACTTGTCCTGCGAACACACGGTGCAATTCTTTGATCTGCTCAACCAAACCAGACGTGCTCTTCGCGAATTCGATGGTGCTATTAATTTCCAATTTAACTGTGCCGGCTGTACTTTATTTCTGGGTCAAAGTTCTAGGTCAACGTCTAGAATTATTTTCAAGACATTCCATAGTGGGTTGACTAAGCAATGCAGTATCAATTCCACTCTCTACACGATATTTCAAACAGTGCCATGGTCTCTTTTGAAGAGGGAGAAGAGTGTTGAGATTTTGAGCTTGCCGGGAGATTCTGTGGATTCTGCTCCAAGTCAGATCCAAAATCAAATTCAAGATCAAGCTCTAAGTCAGGGATTTCCGTTGAATGTTAATTGGACAAGTGTAATTGACTACGAACTGATAAATTTCCTCGCGAAGGTCGATGACTTCGAAAGTGCTCCTGCTATTCAAAGCCACAGTCAAAGCCCAACGGAGGGTGAGAGATGGTGGCCTGGAGGAGACAACGAAATATTAGCTGGAGATTCCAGCTCTACTCGTGGTCGTCATACTGCTAATGAAAATCAAGGTGAAAATGGAGTCAGTTCAAGATACTCGGATAAATTGATGTGGTCTGTGATCATTATTCTCTTAGTCCTTGTGATCATCTTGGCCTTTAGTCATCTGCTTATGATCAAGAAGCTCAAGGACATGGAGGGCAAGTCTTATTTCCCCAGTGTTCCCGAACGCGTTTCTTACCGAAGAGCTTCGCCGATTCTTTTGGAGGATGAGGAGATTATGGATCGTAATCGTGATCGTGATCATGATCACGATCACGATCATCATCGCAGTAATAATTGCTACTAACTTGGTGCTGTTTTGTCTTTTCATTTCTACCGATTGACTCAGTTAGGTCATTATTGTCATTTTACTAATCATTAGTATTTATGCTAATTTTTACTTTTCCTCTATTATTTTTAATTTTTTCCCCAATACTGAGTATTGAGGACTTTAATTTTAAACTTTCTGACTTAAATGAGCTGGATGTGGGATTGAGATTAATGAATTTGAGATCAATGGAGTTGCTTGCAAGTAATTAATTATTACTTTATATTATTAATTTAAGTAGATACGTTAGTTTTAAAAGTGATAAAGTTAAATACCAAAAACTCACAGTTGCCTGATTGCCTGGGACTGCTAACTAATAATTTCCTAGAATCAATAAAAGTTTTGCTGCTAAAGCAATGTCAATATGTCAACAAGTTGAACTATGACCTCGCGTGTAATTATACGACGCATTATAAAATGATTTCATGCAATTGCTGTGAGTTTATAGCTGATAATATAATTATAAGCTGCCTAGTTCTGGTGGGGGCGATAATTATTTGTGCAAGTTTTAATTATAAATCCAACTAGTTCTTTGCACCCTTTCCACTTTAAGTGCAGATTTTATCATATGGTAAACATCATCAACACCAAAAATAGGTACTCTGCTAATCTTTCGATTCATTCATTTATCAATTATATGAAGAACATTATAATTATTAGCCTTTACATTATGCCCTAGAATACTTTGTACTTTCCTCATCATTTTTCCTGTACTAGTTGTGTCATCTTATTGATTTGGTTTGATTTGTGCATTTTGTCCTTGTTTGATAACTAACTGTCGCTCATTGCATTTCTACAAACTGCGTCTAGATCTTATTCAGTCACGTACACGTACCACAGCCACCAATTTACGTTCGATCGCATCGTCTCTGGTTCTCAGAACTGATTTCATTTGTGGAAAGTGGAAACTGACACTGACCCAGCCAGGTTAGTCAACTTTAATTTAAAGTATTTTGCAGTTTATTTCCAATTTAATTTTTATATTGCAGTATGTTTTGTCGGGTGTAATTACGTGGGACTGAATTTCGGGGGGGGGGGGTGCCGTATAA